>VNJM01000035.1:0-36492 GCA_008042475.1 Drosophila kanapiae
ATGGAATAACCACGCATACATGCATCCGTGTATGTGAATGCATGAACACGCACACATACAAAGGCCAAGTCAAGCACACGACAACCTTCTTCGAGATGCGCCTCTTTGCGAATGATCTGATCTGAGCGGTCGATGCGAGCGAGAGCGTAAAAAGAGAGAGAGCAAATTGCCGAGCATTCCCGAAGCTGCGGGGCCTGTCGCATACGGCGCTCTGGGGCCTGTCGCAAAAAATTTTTGGTTCCATTTTCGTTGTATGAAATGGGAAGTCTATATGCTGTATGGTTGGTGCTTCTACCCACAAAGACCTAGTCTTATACGCGTTAAATTCTTGGGGAAATTTAATAAAACCCGTTTTTTTCAATTGGGGTTTTTCTCCTATAGCGTCCTCTATATGTGGAGTTTGAGGAAAAAGGTCCTGGCTGGGAAGGGTGGATATTGGAGGTGGGTTCAGTTGTCGAAAAAGTGGTTACAGTGCGTTGCTAACTGGGAACAGTTCCTTAAATCAATAGGTGGCGCTTAATGTCTACTTTTAAGCCATTCCTTAGTTTTGTTCTATGAAATGCACATGATTAATCCCAATAGAAGGGCAGATTCAACCCCTGCTGATTCCCATCTCAAAGTACATTACAATGCACAAGTGTCTGACCAATTACTTACTGTGAGACTTACGGGTCGGCGGCCTGGAGGTGTTCCCCAACAGAGCTCCCCCGCTGCTTATTCTCAGCTGATGGTTAGGCGTGCAAACATGCACCATTGCATCACCCAGAGACTTTCGGTTTCTAGCCGTGCTCTGTGACACTTGGCTGCCGGAGAGCAAAGATCATCTGCCGGGTGAGGCCTGGACGACCGTAAGATGCGCTGCAGTTTGCCGGCTCCCATGTGGTGCTGCCCTCTGGCTACTTAAGCGTAATTGCAGTAAATGCAAATTTTCGCAAATTATTCGAATAATGAGCGGACCGAAGGGGACTATAAATAGGCCTCCGGTTAGAAGCAGTCTTTTCAAACAGTCTAGAGCAATCGGAGGCGACATGTCGCTGGGATTCCTGCAACTTCTGAGCGTTATCTTGCTGATGGATCCGGCCGAGGTAGTCGCTGGTCCTCCTCAGGCCAAGGATGTGCCCATCCAGAGCCTGGACGAGTTCCGGCAGAGGTATTTGCTGCCACTAATCTCCTCGGACACCAGGAACTGCAGCCTGAATGCATGCGAATCGCTTGGGATCGTCTCTCAGCTTCTAATGCTCATCAATTCGATGCCAAATGGAACCCAGACAGCCGCCTCCGGTGGCCAGAAGCCCGCCAAGGCCAAGCCGAATGGACAAAGCAATGGAGATGGAAGTAGCAACGGAGAAGTCAATGCCATGTCCCATCTGGCCAACTTTGATCTGGTAAAGAGGGTGCGGCAAATCGAGAGTCGCCTTCGGTCGGTGGAGCAGCCCATCTGGCACTTGGCCACAGGCAGTAAGATCGAGTGGAACCACTGCACCTCGGGCGTGTGTCGTTGTAATCCGGATACCAAGAGCTTTACCTGCTGGAGCACGAACCTCAAGTCGGTGCCGGTCACCCAAGTGATACCCATGAATATGGTCAACATGTGAGCTAGATACTTGCTGTATTGAGGAGTTTCTGATAGGGGTTTCTGTAATCCCGTAGAGATCTCTCCCGGAACCTTCTCTCCACGCTACACAAGGACACCTTTCGAGGTCTGACGCTGCTGAAGGAGCTGGATATATCGCATAATGTCCTTGACTTTCTGCCCTTTGATTTGTTCCAGGATCTGGATAGCCTGCTCATTTTGTGAGTATTTTATAATTTTGTTTTATTTTATAATATTTCCCTCCCCCCTTGATAGACGCATCCAACACAATCAGCTGGAGGACATTGATCCTCGCACCTTCTGGAAGCTGCGCAACATGAATATCCTGGATCTGAGCAAAAACGAGATAGGAATGCTGCCCGAATCGATCTTCTACCATGCGCAGCGACTCACCGTGATCAATCTGTGCAACAACAAGATCAACAACTTCCCGCCCAACTTGCTGAGGGATCAGCTAATGCTGGAGGAGCTGGACATGTCGCGGAATAGAATCGAAGAGCTCAACTCGGGCAGTATCCATTCTCTGAGCAAGCTGAAGAACCTGGACTTTGGATGGAATCAGATATGTGAGTTAATAATTACAAAAAATTTGATTACTTAATTACTTTCTACTTTATTTTGCAGCCAAGATCGATGATGATTTCTTTGTGGGATTGAAGAGTCTGCGGATCTTGACCCTGCACAACAATCGCATTTCCACGCTCTCGGGCACATTATTTCATAATCTTGTTAATTTGGTGACCCTGGATTTGACCATGAATAGGATAAGTCGTGTGATTATTTATATTTCAAGATATTAGGGATATATTTATGTAATATCATAATTTTAAATGTAATGTACTCCTTTCCCAGATCGATGGCATGGCCTTTGTGGAGCTGAGGAACCTCAATGAGCTGTTTTTGGGACAGAATGCGCTGTCCAGCATCCCGGCTGACCTGTTCTTAAATGTCAGCACCCTAACAAAGTTGACACTCTTCTCCAATAATCTGACCACCTTGGAAGCTGATGACTTCCAGGGACTGAGCAACCTCAAGATTCTGCTGCTCAACAATAATATTCTCAAGAATTTCGATTCCATGGCCTTTGGACCGCTGACCCAACTAGAGAAACTGTGAGTTTTAAGTTTACAAACTTTCTGTAATGATTATAATAAATAAAAAAAAACTTAAAATGATTTTTTGAACTCATTCTAAATTGTATTTTCAGTCGCATTGACTCCAACAAGCTGATGTTTCTGCCTCATGGAGCTTTGCATGGCCTGGAAAAGTTGGTGGCCGTCAAACTGGACAAAAATCCCTGGCACTGCGACTGCCGGGCCCTCTACCTAGCCAGATGGATCCGTGAGTTCGTTCTAAAGCTCTGGGACGGACAGCAGCCAATGTGCCGAGGTCCTGGCGACTTGGGGGGTCACGAGGTGGGTCTGCTGCGATACGACGACCTCTGCGATGGTCAGTGGGCCAGCATGTTATCCCTTTCCCCGAGGCTTCCGGTTCGAAAGCATCAGATCTCCACACCCATGAACTACACGGACTACTTTAATCTCTATCTGAAGCATATCTATAATGGCACCACAGATGAGGAGCTCAAGGAGGCCGAGATTACTAGTGTAGCCATTAAGAAGGTGCACGTGGATTGAAAAAGCTTATATTTATAATTATAAATTATTAATATATATATTTATAATATAAATAATAAATATTAACATATTTCCCAATTTGTTTTCTTCATATAAATTTATCAAATGCATTATTTCATATACCAGGCGCCCAGAATGCGGTAACAGGCGAACAGCAACCGGCAGAACGACGATGCGCTGATAAAAATGATGGAGAGAGCAGTTCTCGCGAGAGCTCTAAACTGTTATAAAATAGTTTAGCAATCATCCTCTCTTTCTAGCGAGCGTAAAAATCATGGAGAGAGCCGTTCTAGCGAGAGCACAAAACTGTTATAAAATAGGTTAGCAATCACCCTCCTGCTGTATTCTGGGCGCCTGGTACATGGAAACCTGGATTCGATAAATTTGTACTGGGAAATCTCCTGATTTGTGAACTGGTTGTTGCCGAAAATAACAATTGTTATCTTTTTGCGTTTTATGTAGCAGGCGAGCAGAAGGCACAAGAGCAACGATGCACTTATCTTAGCGGTGACGTCAGTCGATCGGTGGTTATCTTGGTTGGTTATCAGAGTGTCTGTTACATGAAATCATGCATTTAATAAGTTTGTACTGGGAATCTGATCTGCTTCATTCATTTCGGGTAACAGGCGAACAGGGCGCAGTGCTGTGGCTTCAGTCGGTCGTTGGTATATATAATATATAGACATAAATCCCTAAATTATAACATTAAACAATTCATAACAAGTGCAACATAGATATATAAATCAGCTGTTTTCGTTTCGGCCCGATCCCCTATTTATACCACTAGTTATCGATTGTAAAAGTTATCGCTTCCATAGATAGTCGCGCCCAAACCGTGGACTCAAACCACTGTTTGAGACACGACTATCCGTCAGCACTAAACTTTAGAAAACTATGGTCACACTTAGCTAATCATCCGTCTGCAGCATAACTATCGATAACTATCTACGCCGTGACTCAAACCACGGTTCGAGACTCGATTATCCATCCAAGGAGAAACGTCATTGTTACAACTGTTGTATTTATGCATAGTAGATTTTTGAGAATTACTTTCTGCTGCCTTCTGGTTGCCTGGTGCATAAATCCATGTATTGCATAAACATACCGAGAAAATTGTCCCGCTTACCTCATTCTGTGTAACAGGCAAACAGCAAGCGGTAGAACGACGATGCGCTGATAAAAATCATGGGGAGAGCAGATCTCGCGAGAGCACTAAACTGTTATAAAATAGTTTAGCAATCATCCTCTCTTTCTAGCAAGTGTAAAAATCATGGAGAGCAGTTCTCGCGAGAGCACTAAACTGTTATAAAATAGGTTAGCAATCATCCTCCTGCTGCATTCTGAGCGCCTGGTACTTGAAATCGTGGATTTGGTAAATTTATACTGGGAAAACTGCCTGATTGGGAACTTGTTGTTGCTGAAACAATAACAACAATTGCCGGTTCTTACATTTCGTGATACAGGCGAACAGGGAGCAGTAGAGCAACGATGCTCTTATCTATGCGGTGCCGTCAGTCGACCGTTGGCTCTATTTCTGGCGAGCGTAACTGGAAAGAGCAGTTCTCCCGAGAGCACTAAGCTGTTATAAAATAGGTTTGCATTCAACCTCCTGCTGCATTCTGAGTGCCTATTACATGAAATCATGCTCTTGATAAATTTGTACTGTGAATCTGATTGGGAACTTGATGTTGCCGAAACAATAACAACAATTGCCTGGTTTTTACATTGCGTTATAATTTATGGACATAAATCATTATATAATAACATTAAATTCATAGGAAGCCCTCTTTTTTTTAACATTATATATATATTTATTTATTTAAACAAGTGTACTGCTACCTAAAGCGCAACTTAATCTGGTTGTACATAAGAAGGGCTTAATGATCGCAAGCATCGATGTTTCTCCACCTCTAAAATATGCCCTGTTTCTATCTCAGATGATTGATTTGTACTCATTCGGATAAATACTTACATACATATATGCAAAACATGTGTATGCTGAAATATTTAAAAATATAATATAACACCTAATAAGAAGAATGAGGGAAAAATTGACGAATATAATCGAAGCTGCGGGGCCTGTCTCTTAAAAGTATTGGTTTCCATTTGCGTTGTGTGAAATTACTAGTCTACATAATCTATGGTTTGTTTTGTTTGTATAGGTATACGTTTTATTATACAATTAAAAACATTATTTTAAATCGTAGAAGGTAACGTAGAAGGATACATATATGGCAATTGTAATATTCAATTACTCATTCACTTCGTTGCAAACTTTTTACTATACCTTAAATACTCTGATAAGGTATATAAATGGCTGGGACTTAGAAAAAAATTGTACAGGCATATAAATTATATTAATGAATATAATTGATGAATTTATTATTATTTCTTCGTTATCATAAATATATGCTAGACTTACCACTATTTAATCCAATTAATCATCTTAGTGCAATAGAGATTCTGTTGTCAATATTTATTATCATTATCATCATTAGTAAAGATATTCGCATTAAAGTCATAAAAGCCATACCACAGTTTCAGAGCGATCTGAAATTTTATGAGGATACTTAAAGTTGTACATTCTCTTTAATGTGATTTCCACACTTTTGTCTGCAACAAAACTTAGGTCCTCGCCCCCCACGGAAGCGCCCAAGTTTTCCACTTATTCTTGCCAAAACAAATTTAAAGTCAATTATGTATTTGTATGGCAGACATTTAGTATTAATTTGCAACCTCATGGGCAAATAAACCATCTCGGAGCGCCTCCTTCTCCTCCTTATATATGTATGTACAATATATTCCTGTTCGTTTTAGTTCTTGGCTTGGTTGGTGCAGGAACAGGAATTACGGGCCTGTCTCGGCCTCGCGTGCCGCTTTTTACCGGTGTCTGCGTTTGCGACAAGCTTTTTGCCCAACCAATTTATTGCTTCCGCCCGGCCCAGCCTAACTTCGTTCCAGGAGCTATCTCGGCTCCTAGCCGGGCTCACTAGCTCCACACTTCGCCGTATCATTCCCGTTTATAGTTGCTATTCCCGCTCTTCCTGCTCTTTTCCTGCTCTTCCTGCCGCCGTCCTTGCAATTTCCATGTGTTGACATTGCCGTCCTCCATTCACTTTCCCACTTGGGGCCCGGCGCTGGCGGCTTCCTGTTGCCAGTTTCGCTGTTTCGGGTCTCCGGCTCTTCCGCCCACCATTTTCGGTTATAGGCGGGTCTCCTCGGTATTCCTGGGTGTCCTGTCCCTGGCTATCCCTGGAAATCCCTGAGCAGGGGCGGAGGCGACAACAAATGCATTTTATGGAAAATTTGCAAGGCAAATATTAAAAATTGAATGCCGCCATTGTAGCCCTTGTTGTCGCATCGGCTGTTGTTGCTGGGTTTTTGTTTGTAAGTTGTCTGCACTGTGAAAAAATATAAGTGCCTATTTATCCTCTGGCAGTTGATAATATAAATCAGTGAGAATATCACTCAGAAGCTTGCAGCGCAGAAAGCGAGATGTATTAGACCGTATAAAATGGGTATAAATGGGTATATGTCTGTATGTTCTTGATCAGGATCAACAGCCCATACGATCTAGCTATTTCCGTTTGACCGTTTCTACGCTCTGTTTTTCTCTCTTATTTTATTTATCTCTATCCTTCTATCACTATCTCTATCTATAAAGATCTATCTATTTTTATATATCTCTCTTGCCAATCCGGCTTGCCTTTTGTTCAGATCTCTACATCAATCCCAAAAATATCAATTGACCACATTAATCCATCTGGATAACCAAGAGAAGTCTCTTCTCACTGGAATTGTGAAAATCCTAATTGAAAAAATATATAGTTTTGCATTTGAAGGAATTAACCATTTATTAATTCTATTCAAATCAGCGGTGTGGATGAGAAGAAACCCTGTGTGTCCTTTACAGGGGTAAGTCCCAGCCAAAGCTATAGGATAGTACATAAAGCTGCCATAGCCAATACCGGAGGAATGAAACTATATATGGAACTTGTATGTTATCTATATCTTCTGTGCGATTTTATTTGTATATTCAATTGCAAATCTGCAAGGGTATTTAAAAGTTGTCTTACCAAAGATAGCTTACATTCTGATTTTACAAGTTTAATTTAATTTAATTTTCAATATATGATTTAGAAATTGCAATATACTCCTAAATATACATATTTCATTATAAAGTCTTATGCCACTGTTGGCTTTCTTACTTGCTTATATAATGCTTATTTTCTTACAATCTGTAAATCACTTTGGTAGGTTCTTTCAGAATATAAAGACAAATCTAAAAAAAAGATGGCAAAATAAATCTCTATTTTCTTTCAGTGACACTAGTCAGTCAATTATATTTTACGTTAATATTTTTGGTGTCTCCAGCACTAACACGGGCTTTAAGGGCCCAAGGATATGACGGCAGTCGCTTAAAAAAAATGATATGCTCTAGGACATGCAGTTTTTATCTGTGCAATATAAAGTTGAAAAGTGATTTGCTTTTTTCCTGTGTGGTCGGGGGAATCGGCGCTGATTGCCTCTGAGTGGCTCGACTCCGCTTTCTGACACGGCCAAAGAAAAAAATATATAAATAAAGAAAGAAAGAAAGAAAAAAAAAAAAACACAAAAATGTCAACCCTTTTCCGCTCCTTTTGCCCGCCCCTCTAAAAATACAACAATATGTAATCATATTTTTCTTTATACGCTACGCACGCGTCAGTGTTAAATACGGGGAGTTTTTGGAAAATAGAGGAAGGGATTGTGGTGGTCCTAAGGGAACGGGGGGAGCGGCGGCGGTGCGAATGTGAATCCTGCTATCAGTCGCATCTGTCTTGCTCCATAGTCGTTGCCGTCGCCGTCGCTGTTGCTGCCTAAAGCGGAAGTAAAAGGATTTGAATTGCCTTTTGCTAACAAAATAACAAAACACCCTTAATGTATGCAAATTCCCCCAAGTTTAAAGTCTCCTGCCAGCTAAGCAAACATCTTAGCGTCTTAGCAACGCTCCGCCTCGAGCCTACGGAGACGTTTTTAAAGGATTCCTCCGGATTCCAGCGGCTCCCCGAGGACAGTCCTCCTCCATCCAGTCAATGACCAATTGCCTACAAAGTGTTTCTTTTTTTTTTGTGTTTAGCCGCCAGGATAACAGCAGGAAGGTCAATTTGGGGCAGTTTGGAAATAAGAAAACTTCAAATTGAATTCAAGTAATGCAGCCATGGTCATGAATATATTTGGAGGGTCTTATCGGGTTGGCTTTTCTAGGAACTATTTATTGCGTTTCTTATTTATGGCCAGTTTTAGGAAATTTAATTTAGTTGCTGGAAATTACTTAATAATGTCCTTATTTACTGATAACAATGTTAAGTGAAAACAAAATAAAGTTTGAAATAGTTTTAGTAGTTCAAAAACGAATTAATTTTGCACTTTATTATAATATATTATTATAACTTATTTTTATATAGTTAAAAGTAAGAAATACTTAGGAGGAATGACCAAGATATTTTTCTTTATTATGCCTTGAGCATTATCAGCATTAAATCAGTAATAGAAATACAGTAATAAAAAATACATTATTTAATTTTCCTTGAGTTTAATTCTTTTTTAAAAAGGAACGATAGCTTTTCCATGTCCTTAGCTGTATTTTACATAAACTGTCACAAGAATGTACAACAAAATAATACATTTGAAAAGCTTTTTCATTGTAAAACATTTTTGGTGGTGAGTTTCCTGAAGTATCCAAGTTTCAGCTCGTCCAAGTCCGGTTTTTCCAACAAACCGCTGCAGGATATATTGGCGACACTAGAACTTTCCCTCACAACGCTTGAGCCGCACTCAAACCTAGAACTCAAATACTCTTGAGTCCTTTTGGATGCACTCAAGACACTGCTCAAGCGCGCGCTTTTGTCAGCGGATTTCTCTGTGAAAATCCTTCGGCTTTTCCGATGGCGGTTGACACACTGAACTCGCCGTCAGTCGGTCACGATGTTCGCCGGCATCTGCTGTCGGCTTCCCCCACAATTTCCACAGAAATTCACCCCCTCAGCCAGCCCGCTGCAAGTTGGTCAAATTTGTGATTTATTTGAAATTTTTAATAATTCGGGATCGGGATTGGGATTTTATTGTGTGGTTGAGGGGCCAAAATTGCTTGAATGAGCTGGCCACGCAAATTAATGCAAATTTCATGCAGTTCTTCAAATTGCGAATGGGTCTGGACTACGGAGAATGTTTTCGGGTAGTCCGCATTCCGTATTCCGTATTCCGTAACCCGGAGACCGAGAACCGAAGACCATGCCCTGACCTAAGGCAAGCCGCACAAAATTTGACTATGGAAAATTCACTTAGACGATGGCCTTTCCACGGCGTGCGCATGAAAAGTTTTTGCCACACTTTTCTTTTTGTTACCCTTTCAAGGGGTATTTTGATTTGGTTTAAGGGTTTTGTTATATATCTATATATGTATGTCTGTAATTTGTATATTATTTGTGTTCTCATGATGAAGGAGAAGCTCTAGGCCTGTAAATTGTTTGCTTATTTTGTATTGAACTCTTATATGAGTGAAAAATATTCTTTACAAGGTTTCTGGTGCGTCTTCCTTGTATCTACATTATATATATTTTTTCATTCATTTAATTACCTATTTATGCATAACCTTTGCAAGTTTCTAAAGGCCTTTAAGCCGTAAGGATATATAAAGTTCGGTTATCATAAGCTATTTTCCTATCTTTTTTTAATTTTATTTTTTTTTCGTACATATTTAGCACATGCTGCCGGGTGTGGGTGCCCCAGGGAAAGTGCGGATGGGTGTGGGATCTGGAGGATGTGTGTTTGCTTGCCACTTTGGAGCAGCTACAACGCATAAAGATGCGACTTGGCCTGAGTGTGTTTACGTGTGCGTGTGTGTGGTTGGTTTTGCGGCGCAGCGGACTCGGTTCTTCGGTTCTTTGGTTCTTTGGCTCTCCTTTCGCTGCGACTCCGGGTTGTGCGACTCCGGGCCATTTTTTTTTTGTTGCCGCTAGGTCCTGCTAGCCGGCTGACTGCCTGGCAAACGCGGCGTATACTTAATTCGGTTTATGCCCGAACGTGTCGCACATTATTCTTATGTGCTCTCTGTCGGCTACGATGTGTGAAATATGCTGAATGTGTGTGCACAGCAATTTTGATTAGACAACTGCCCCCACAACCCCCCCACACACAGACAGTCAGAGAGTCCTCGTGGAATTGACAAGGCCGCGAAACAATTAAAAAAAATTTCTTTTTGTTGCTGTAGAACGATTTGTTTGATTTGCTCTAAGCGCGAAATAATGAAAATTATGGAAATGAAATGCCTGCCCATTGACCTCATTGAGCAGCCAGCTGAAGTGGATAGAAAAAAAAGGAGGAGGAGCAGGTCGGTTTTTCTGTAGGATAAACGTTTACCTTGGCGCACAGATCAGTGATGATGAAACGCTAAGAAGATGATTCGAAATATGAATAGAGAATTGCCACCAAAACGTGTTTAATCTTCTTAAAATGCATTTAAATTCCCATAAATAAATATGCTTTATTTGATGCATAACATAACATATTTGTGTTAGATAACAATTAACCGCAAAACATTTGATTTTTGATTTAAATCCAATGGAATTTTGATATTTTCTCCTCGCCACAATTGAAATACATAATCACATTAACTTATAAATCAATGAACGCTATTAAAATGTTCTGCTAAATGCTTCCATTGCCATTATTTTCACATATTCTATGCTTTAAGCTGATGAAACATGAGGCGGCTTTAAACATTATTTAATTATGAACAAATTTATGGCTAAATAGCTATGTCTAGTTTCAGTTTTTAGTCAATATCACCACTTAAATTAACTTTGGCTATAATTTAGGACCTCTTCTACATTTTAAGCACGCCGGAGTGCTATAAAGTACTCAGTTTTTAAAGCTGTATAGCTTAATAATAGACCCAAAAGTGGCTGGCATCTCTGGCAGTAAGCCTGTGGCACCTTTAACCGCGGATTGGCTCATAATTTTTACGACCTATTTCGTGTGAAAACTGTGTCGCCCATTCGCGGTGACCGGCCAAGTGGGCAGCTGAAGTGGAACTTTTAATTTCAATTTTTTATTACTCCAAATCTGTTTGCGCATGGCGGTCAAAAGCGGTGCCGGAGCAACAGGAACAGGAACCGGAGTACGAGCCTGGTCTGTCTCTCACCTGTTTCACCATTGTGTCCCCGTTTTTCCCACTCTCTCTCTCTATCCTTTATTTTCTTTTTGTGGCAAGGGCTCCGGTTTGCGGCAAGTTTTGCGGCATTTTAAATACAGCAATGAAATGGTTTTTCGGTTAGTTTTTCCGCCGGCGACGGGGCTGGTGCTGCTTGGCTTGTGGATACGGTCTACATTTATTGGCCCGGCGACAAATTTTTATTGCCCCGGCGGCAGCATATGCCGGGGTCGGTCGTCGTGTCTTGCCAGGATTCGGGATACGGGCGGATACTTGTGCGGGGGTAAAGTTTGTGCATTCAGTGCCTGGGGCCTAATCACATTGCCAGGCATCAGGCATCAGGCATCGGGCATCGGGCAGGAATCAGACGCCAACCTTCGCAGTACGTGATGCATTTTTCACAAGGCGTTCAGTGGGACGGAAAGGAAAACCGACTTGGGTCCTGCGGTCCTCCAGATAGTTCGACTTCGACTCACAATTTGACTTTTGATGTGGGTAAGTGTGTGTGTGGGTGTGTGTGCCCGCCTCGAGCACCATGGGTGAAATGCCAAAGTTTCGCTGCCAAAACTGTTTGGAGTTTCGGGCAAGTTTTCCAATAACATTTTCCTGAGGGGGGCCGGTGATTCGATATTGAAAGCCGAAGAGGAACGCCCAGGCAGGTAAGACTAAAGTTTTAATTACCCAGCCCGAAATTATGAAGCAATAATAATATTCAATTTATGAAAGCAGATAATTCAATTTATGAGCGAAAGCAGTAGAGGCAAAGCAATTACTGCTCGAGCATATGGATAATTCGATTGGGGTTTTATTTTTAATGCCGACCACGAGATAAATATATCCTGTAACAGGTTCGGGGGGCCTCGACTTCCGTCCGTCCGTCCCACCGTGCACGGTTGGCATGTCAGAATTTGTGGATATTCTGTTTAAATACCGTAATGAAGTCTGCTTATACAATATAATGTACCGTGTTTGTGCTACGTGCCTGGGTTATGTTATTGCACGCCGATCCGCACTTCCGTTCTGCCGTTCTGCCGTTCCGCCTGCCAGCCAATTTTCCGGGCGGAATTGGGAGTTGGCATCGCAACCCGACTGTGTTTTTATTTGCGTCGGCAAATCTTAAGCTTGTTTAACTGCTCGTTAGTGTTAGTCGCTAGCTAGTCGGCCGATGTCGCTGCTCCTGCTCCTTGCTGCTCCCTGCAATCGCATCGTGACACCCTATTGTTATAACACGTTCACGACCTAGTCAACATCTCCGGCTGACTTGGCCCAGAGTCCCGTTCCTGACTGCGACTTTGTCTGTGTTTGGCAAGCATCGGAGCTCACTGGGAGTAGTGGCACATCGCCATCGGGCCTGGCACTGAGTGAGTCAGTGAGACTCAGTGTGTGTATGGGGTATATGCCAAGGTGCATGCTAAGTACCGACCTCCAAGCCCTTTTCCACCTGCCGCCAGTCGATTTCGTTACACAGACGAAAAGCAGGGATCTGAAAACTCTTCTTAAGGTGCTTAAAAGTATGCAGAGAAATAAATAATATATGATACCTATTTCAATATTTATCTACGGTTATATTATACAATCCTCTATTTATTTTCACAGAGAACCATTTAATCCGGACTATTCTCAGGAGTTTCTTGGATATATTTCCCCCACTTGTATCAAAAATATTTCCCGCTGTGTAGCTGCCATGGCTCCTCCGCCTGACTGGCAAATGTTTGTCCAGCATAATTGCGCTCAGCATGCAGTTTCCCTTTGCCATCGCCGGCCAGCGCCTTGCTATAATATTTTCCTCAGTTTCAGTCTCAGTCTCTGTTGCCGGGCGTTTTTCAATTTTCCTCTAGTTTTGCCTTCTTGCGGAGAGCTTTAAAGGATTTGGAACTTGTTTACGTGGCGTATTAGTATAATTTACAACGGAAGCCATCAAAGGCTTTGATGCGCCGCAGGCGAGTCTGGAAATTATTTTCCCATAGCCTTAACCGAACTAATTTCAACGTGTCCGCCGTTGCTGTGTGTGTGTGTGTTTGCGTGGGTTAACCGCAGGGAAAACTAAGGCAGAGTGAGTGTTTCCATTAAACAATTTGGCATGTGAAATGTCTGGAATTGGATCTAGATAAACAGCATTGGATGTAATAAAGTTCGAGGGTTTAATAAACTAATGAAAAGTTGGCCAAGAGCTGGGAAATCTATGCAACACGGAAAGAAGTTATATACTAGTAAATTTGCTTAAGGTTAAATTCAATTTGGTGCTCATAATGTGCAGAAATATTAAATGTTAAAGGATATAACCATACTTACCAAAGTATACCTTTATTTATTATTATTTCAATTAAATTTAACTGAAATCCAAATAGTTCCTAAATCGAAATTCCCTTTTTGTCTGCCTGATAATATAATACCAAAATCCATTAGCAAAATATAGCCATAGATTAGGTTCTAAGGCAGACACTCTTGCTGGGCCCCAAAGCCCGTTCACAAACATATTTATTTACGTTTTTGCCCATTACAATTGTCGCAGCAATTGCTGGCCATAACAATTACCGTTTCGTGTTTAACCATAATAATCTGCCCGCCCTGTTTGTTTGTGTAATTAAACAAATAATAAAGCCCAGTGCCCAATCCCAGTCCCGGGCCACTTGAGTGTTTTTATTGTTGGCCAAATATGAGTTCATGGGATTTAAAATGGTTTAATCAACTCGCCCGGCCATACTCTATGCTCGGCCACGATTCCAAAGGTATTTACAATGGTTTATGGTTTCGCCGAGAGCGCTGATTGTTTCAGACTTAGTCCGGGGGCCACGTGCGTGTGCCTCGATATATATATAATTTCCCTTTTGTCGGCCGCCTCTGCCGCCCCTTAATAAATCTTGCGGCGAAATTTAAAAATAATACAGCCACGTAAGATTTATCGAAGAAGTGAATTGTTGCCAGGAGGCCAGGTGGAATCAATAGACATGCCAGCGCCAGAATTTATGACGCAAGTCGCCTCTCTCCCAATTATTACACAGTTTCAAGTGTTTAATTAATGTATTGTATGGTATTTTATTGCATTGTATTCAGGGTATTCGTGTGTGTACGTATGGTTATGCATAGTGTATAGAGATAAGTAGTAATATTGGTATAGGTAATGGGCAATAGTCATAGGTATTATGTAAACACTAACTAGCGTTATGCGTGCTCGATTCAATTGCATATCACTTAAACTATAATTACGAAACGAAAGTGCTCTCGTTGGTTAATAGCGCATAAATACAAATTAAATGCATAACCAATTGTTGAGTTATACTACGTCCCTTCCGCCATAGTTATCGGTTCGATGTCCTGGGCTAGCTCCGTGCCAGCATCCCGTTGATCATGATGTTGGCCAAAGCGTTGCGCCGCTTCCTCCATGCCCCCATTCCCTGGGCATGGTATTGCATCTGCGTGTACCACTGCTTCGTCCTGACGCCGTCCTCCGCCTGCGAATAGTGAATAAATAAGGCGTGGTGTAAACCCGTTAGACGTATTTGATTGACTGGACCCCTCACTGGGTGTGTCCTTCTATCTTCCTGATTTGGACAACCCACCACCCCATGCTGAACTTGTCACAGTGACAGGGCTCGTGGATTGCGTATACGCACGTGTGTACGGGGTTACGGGTACACGGGTGTATGGGTGTTCGGGGTGTACAACGACTGTGCCGGGATGTAGATTCGTCAGCTGCTCAGTTGGCCGGAACTAAACGTTTCAATTTATGCACTGCCTGCCCCCATCAGCCTATGTCGTGGATTATTCCCTACACTCATCAAACTTATGGAACCCGAAAGGCATACATGTTTACAAAATATTTTTAAATAGGTAAAATCATTAAATTTTGCAAATATTTCTATGAATATAAGTCTGGATTTTAGCCATAACTTTAATTTAGTTAGGGGAAGATTTTAAATTAATAGCAGACCTTTAACAAGTATTACAAAATGTTTATTTAAGAATTTTGTAATATCCCTTCTGCCTTTTTAAGTTAAGATTAAAGTTTTTGCGAAGAGTGCACCTAAAATTCCCAAGTTTGGATTCAGATAAGGAAAAGGTTAAGGCCGATCGTCAGCAAAATAAGTCCTGATAAAGCTCTTTGGCTAAAAGAGGAAACAATTGTAAATTATGAGTCTTGCATTTAGCATAATAGTCACGTCTCGATATACCACATTTTAAAATAATTCTAATAAACCTTTAATACTTTAAGAAATGCCAAAATAAAAATCATAAATATTAGATTCTAATAATGCGTTTCCGGCATAAATATTATATGCTAAAATGTTCTCCCATACAAAATAATGTATACACTTTTTGTCCGCTCTGTATTCTGTAGCGTAACCCGCCGGCTGTCTGTCTGCGCACTGTCCCCTAGTCTGGCTGAATACCGTTCCCGTTCCCTGTCCCGATCCCTGCCCGATCCTTTCCCGCCATTCACGCAGCCATTTTGTTGCGCTCCCGTGCGTTTTTCTTTCATTCTTTATATAACGTATTTCAATAAATGTCATTCATTTTGGCAGCCGCTCTACGTGCGCTGCCTGAGCGCTTCTGAAAGGAGCCCCGCCTGCGGCTCCTGTACCCCTCCCTGCCGCTCTCCCGACGGCTTAGCCAGGCCTGAACCAGAGCAAAAAAAAAAAAAAAAAAAAAAAANAAAAAAAAAGGGAAAAATAGAAATTTGCATGACTAAAATCTGGATGGCTGGCTGGTTTGTAGGATGATGGTGATGATGCTACAAGCATTAGACGAGCAAAGATTTGAAATGGATTTTTGCATACGCTTTTTGCGCTCTGTCTGTTATTAAAATTGCTTTACTTTCTCCGGGTAACGGCGTGGCTAAAGCCAAAGGTAAACTCTTCATTGTGTTGCTGCTGCTTCATTCCTTCCAAGGAATCCGGTAGCGCGTCCCTAGGAAAGCTTATGAGCATGTGAGTGCGAATGAAGGAGCTATCCAAGGGTGACTTTTATTACATTCCCAAGATGATTTGGCGGGAAGCACTTTAAGCTGAATCAGCAGGAAGTTCTTAAAACCGCTTCATATCTTGTTAAATCTTGCAAAAGTTATTCTTAAATCTTGACCAGCTAAGACCAGTATTCATTTTTTTTAAAATGGAAAAGACTTTAAGCTTTAGGGAGAGCTGGAAAATAATTTAGCAATTCAACACATTTTAAAGACCTTTAACCCCCGGCTGAATGTGGGGAATTGTACCATTTCGCGGCCTGTTAACCCTCCTGTTGCACTGCTCTATTAACCACATTTCTAGGGCGAGGGAAAAAAGCCCCAAAACTATCATTCCCACTCCCGCACAGCGAAAAGCGATTCCCACACTAAGCTGGAAAACTAACGAAGCCCAAAACACTGGCGTTGTGCAGTCAAAAGGCTGGCGTTCACTAATTCAAAAGCCAACTCAACTGGCACAGGACCACCACGGACTCTGGGATGCGGACTCGGGACTCGGTACTTGGGACTCGGGACTACGGACTCCGGACCGAATTGGCTTGGCCAGCTGAAGTGGAAAACAAAGGGCCAGGCCAGGGTAGCAAGCCGATATCGAAGCGATAGATAGCCACTCTCTGGAACCCGTCCCCGTACTCACTTTGAATATGAATGTGTCCTTCGATGAAATTTCCTGCACTTCGAAATAATCATCCCAATCCGCCTCGCTGCACACGACACATCTGTCCAGATAGAGCGGCTCCCGGATCAGCGTGTACCGTCCGCACTTCTCCTTCACCAGCAGGAGCGAGGCCTCGCGGATGCCCGTGTGCTTCGGGAAGTTCAGTTTTTCCGACACGGCCTTCTCCGCCCTGTAATTGGCACTTGGCTGTTGTAGTCGTAGTTGTCGTTGTTTCAGGTTTAGTTGTCGTCGATGTCGGTTTGTGCGGCATAAAAAAAAAAGAGTCCAGCAAACCCCAGCAGCATCGGGAGCAGGAGCAGGAGCAGCAGCAACAGCGGCGACAATGGAAAGAAAGGAGCAGAAATAAGAAAAAATAAGGAAAATTCTGTAGAACGAAACTAAACAAAATTACAACTCAAAAATAGATGGGGAAAGGCACTGGCAAAAATTGGTTAGAGTTAAACTTGAATTTATAAAATAATATTATTATATATTATAATTATATATCAAGAAATTTCCGATATATAATCGATATCTCGATATCAGATTGTATTAAACGCTGATGTATCGATATTTGTAATATCGAATAAGATCTCGTTTACGGTAAAATATCGATATTACAAATAATATATCCGGAAAATGTTAATTAAGTTATTTGTATTTTTTTACTGATTATATTTGACTGATTTATATATTAAAAGGAAAACATTTTAATACATATTTATCACAAGTATACGATATAATTAAACAATGTCGATTTTTATATCGACCTTCTACGATTTCGATACATAGATATATTTATTTATTTAATTATTAAAATTGATAGCTTAATTTACAAAACGAATACTAACAAACATATATTTTCTGCCATCCATAATAATAACCATTTATTAGGTTCAAAGATAAATATTTTAAATACTCTTTCTCCAAAAACATTTAATAATAATAAATTATATCAACAGTACTTAAACTGATAAAACTTCTATGAAAAGTATCTTCAAATTAAATTGTATGCATAGCATTAATAAATAATGATATTTTCCAATAATTGCCATACTTATTTTACTGATTTTTTCCCTCAGTGCTTTGGACACCGTCCTAGATAAGGCTTTGGCAAGAGCGCACAAAGCGTGTCAGGCCGAGAAACTGCCGCAGGAAGCCGCACCAAGAAGCAACTGGAGCCACAAGACCCACACGCTCACCCAAAACAAGAGCAAGGAAAAAATAAAAAATAAAAAAAAAGGGAACAGACAACGGACTCGGTGCTGACCGTTCTTGAATTGAGCAATTGTCGGGGCAGAAATTTAGAGCAGGCCGTTGGAAAAAATAGAAACCCCGATCGGAGCTTAACAAAAAAAACCGAACAAAACATGTGACATACGCACTGCGTCCGTAGTAGGCAGATTACGCCCCCGATCCCAGGACCCCTGTTCCTTCCTGGCCCTCCCCGTTTATATGCCCATCGTAGAGGCCAGACGACAGGAGGAGGCTACTTCCCCACTTTTTGCCCCGGCGCTAAAATGGGTTTTTGTTTTTCGGGCCAGAGATAGTTGCTGGGATAAGCACTTTTCATTAGGAGGAAAAAACCAGGAGCATAACGAGAAGGAGAAACAGCACGAGGCTGCTGGAGTCCGATAACCGGCAGAATGGATGTGGATGTGCGGTCTCGCTTCAATGGGCTCGGCTCTGATTTGTTGAAATCTTTTATCGCACGGAAAAGTGTTGCCATGGCAGCCGGAACAGCTGCGACAGCCGGGATAGCTCCGGACAGCGACAGCTCCCGCCGCACGGAGAGGTTAGTGGCAAGCGCCGTTCGCTAATTGCCTTGGCATCGCCATCGCCATCGCCATCGACTTGCCTCGTGTCAAACGCCCAACCGTCTCTGGTCGCCTGTCAAACGAGATCCCAGCGAGAGGAGGACCGGCAGCAGGTTCCCCAAGAGGTGCTCAATGGAACAAAAAAAAAAGGTCGAGCAATGAAAAAGCACAAGCCACCCAGTCTTGTTCATTCTCTTCAAGAAAAAAGCCTGGATGCTTATGAAAAAAAGGTTACAAAGGTCAAATAAAGTTAATTTCACTTTGGGGAAGTTAAAAAAGAAGGCAGTAATAAAAGTTACTCTAACTAATCTATTTTAAATATTATTAATTAAATATATATTGATTTCTTGTAAGATTTTCAAGGAATGTAATATATGAAAAGCTATAGTTTGCTTTTTCTTAGTATTCTTCGAATTTTATACTTTGAATTAGCTTTAGGGGAGTATTTCTTCACACAATAAAGGAAATACATTCTTTCTCAGCATCAACAGGCGCGGCGGTTTAGCCAAGTCCCCCTGTGTGCCTAATTTACTCCTTAAATGTGATATCTATCATATCTATCGATATGAAAGTTTTCTAATTAACTTTACATATTTGCAAGGATCAAAGAGAGAATTATACATTGGGTTGGAAGGAAAAATAACTACATTTAGTAAAAATTACTCAATTCTCAACTCTTTTACTCAAAGTTTGTAGAAATACTCTCAAAAAAAGCTACAAAAATTCTTAAATTGATAGTTTTAATTGTCTCGCCCAATTATAAATCTTTTTGTGTACTGCTACGTCTTCTATATCGTATAGCTCTTATAGAAACGATCTTAAAGAAGAGTGACTATATATTCTTTAAAAAATTAAAGCTACTAAAGAAAGATACATTAAATTTGTGTCATATGCCTGCCTATATATCTTGTTATATCTTTAGAAAAATTGTTATGTGTAAAACTGAAGTTAGAAAAGAAAGTTAAAATATTTTCCTTAATAGTTTCAGTACGCACCTTGCCATTCGTGACCAATAGAGCGTTAACCGGCGTGAGCTTGATGGTCCGCGCCTTCTTCCAGTTGCTGTCCGTGGGCTGCGTGTAGAGCAGGCGACCCTCCATGGCGAAGCGCACCTCGTCGTGGTTCCACTCCAGCACATCGATGGCCATCTTCCGCAGCTTAATGTTGATCATGTCGATCTCGCAGGAGGCTCGTCGGTTCGGGCTAGAGGAGCTGATGCGGCGCCAAAGCTTGGTGGGCACATCCTTGGCCTCCTGATTGATGTGGTTCAAGTGCAGTTCTATTTTCTCCTGAGCCTGCTTTAGCAGATCGCGTCCATCAAGGTGAGAGGGCGTGACCTTGTAGAGACGGGCCAGGAGCAGGGGATATTTCGTAACACGCTGAACGGGGACCTAAAAATAACAATTGTTTATAATTCTTGTGAATTGTGTTTTGGTAATGGGAATTCATAATTTTTCTGGGACTTAATACACAAATTTTTGTTGTATAAGTTCTGAATAAATTTTTAAGGATTAACTATATTTAAAAGTGAATATTATTCTTGAAAATGACTTTCAAATGATTTTAAAAATATGTACCATTCACTTACCATCAGAAAGGAGTTGAGATTCATGCGCCGCAACACGGTGTTCTCCATCTGCGAGACCTTGAGGAAGATCCGCAGCAGCTCCTTCTCCTTCTCGAGATTGGCAAGCAGCAGGCTTGCGCCTGCCTGGCGGACGCAGTAGCTCTCGAAGGCGTGCAGCATCTGGGTAAAGTCGAGGAAGATGCGCCCGATGTTCACCGTCAGCAGGTCGTCGTCACCCTGCTCCAGCGACATGTCCAAAGCGTCACGCATGCGCTCGGCAAGCGTCTGATTGTTCTCAAGCAGATCTTCCGTATTGAGGAAGATCGCGGAGAGCTGCTCCTGGGTGAGCAGGCCGGCCACCAGCATGGGGTGGCAGAACTCCTCGAGTATAATCTGCAAGTCCCTGCCGTACTTCTCCTCGGTCTCCACGATCTCGGTGATGATCTCCTTGCGCTCCACCCGCTTCTTGCCGCACTTCCGGCAAACCAGGGGCGCATAGACGACTCCTCCGTCGCCCACCTGCATCTCCACGGCTCCGTCGCAATCCTCGCACAGATGGAGAACAGTGGGCGTGGCCTGGTACTTGCTACGCGACGTCTTGCTCGTCTCGGAGCCCACTCCAGAGTCCTGGCGCTCCACATCGCTGCCGGACTTACCTCCTCCACCGCCGCAAATGAAGTTGTGCGGTGGCGGCGACAGGGAACTCATGCTGCTCTGACCACTGTCCCGCTCCCGTTCCCGCTCCTCCGCCTGTCGCTTGTCCAGATCACTAAGGGTATCGGCAGCTTCCTCCTCGATGATCTTCGGGTTATTGCCATAGTCGAAGCTCTCCTCGCGGGCCAAGCCCCTCTCCTTGGCATCCACCAAATAAGAGAGTATGTCGTACTTGGAGGCTCCCTCAAAGATCGATCTGGCGACCTTCTTCTCCAGCTCGGCATCGTTGAGTGGCGGTGCTGAGAGCGGCAGTGGTGGAGGCACCTCGTGGATCTCCTCGTAGATGGGATCACCGCTGTGCCGAATAGATTCGTAGTGGTGCTCCGTCTCACCGCCCATCCGCTCCTGATCCGCGTGCGTGGAGTGTTCGATCTCGGCCAGCGTGGCGTCCACCAGCAGCTGATAGAACTTGGCCCGCGTGGCAGCGTCCAGTTCCAGCTCGGGATCCTTTTCGGCACTCGAAGCCTGTACCGCAACCGACTCCTCGTCAAGGACACCTGCGGCCGTGAGCTCACTGGAGCAGCTTTGATAGCAATCGGACTCATTGCCACCCGCTCCGGAGTCGAAGTCAAAGAGCTCATAGTTGTGGGCAGAGGCGAAGCTGTTGGCGGAGCTAATGCTGCCCCGGTTGGACAGGCGGTCCTCATCTTTGGTTGGCGTCACCGGTTGCCGTTCCTGGCGGATGCGCTGCAGCGAGGCGCTGATCAGGCGGTTCATGTCGTCGTGGTCTTTGGTGCCGCTCATGTCGATGCCGCGGCGGGCCTGCTGCAGTCTCTGCAGGCTGTTCTCGATGAGCTCCGCCACGGTCTCGGTCTCCAGGCCCTCGGCCACCTGGCCCAGCATAGGATCCTGCAGGAGCTTGGCTATGAACCCAGGCTCCTTGGTCGGGGGAGTACTCGCCACCGTTTCTGCTTGCATTTTCTTCGAGCGACCACAGTCCGCGGGAGGAGCTCGTAGGCCACATACATGGGGTACAAGGTTGAGTTTGACCGCCTCCACGGGATTCCGCAAGATCTTCAGGAGCTCCGTTTCGTGGGGCACCAAAATGGGACTCGGATTGGAGTTGGGACTGCCGCCGCCGGGTGACGCTATCGGTGGCGGGGTGGCCGGCGTAGAACTGATGACAGGCGGCGTATTGATGGGCGTGCTGCTGGTGGCCGATCCCTTTCGCTCCCGCTCGTAGTCGAGGCGAATGAGGGTCCTGCCCCGTCCACTGGAGCTGCTGCTACTAGATGTGGAGCTGCTCGAGGTGGAGGAGATGCAGGATACCGATCGCTGCAGATTCACCTCGCTGGCTCCGCGAATGGGTATGATGGCAATGCCCATTCCCATTCCCATCTGCTGGCTGCGGAGCGTATTCAGCTGATTGAGCTGCTGCTCCTGCTCCTGCTCCTCGGCGCTGCTCACGTTGATGCAGACGCTCGTGGCCGAGTGGTTGTTGACCACCACCGAGGACTGGTAGAGGGGCTGGGCGGCATCGGCACTCAGGTTCATGGTGGAGTAGCAATCGTCGCCGCTAATCAAAATGGAGGTCTTCTTGGGGGTGGCATCATCCTCCTCCTCCGGGTGCAGCAGCAAAGTGTTGGGTCTGCGGCGCAGCTCCACACCTAAGTCGGAATCCTCCTCGCTGTGCGAGATCTTTAGGCGATGCACCTCGTGCTCACCCACCTGATGCGGCTGCTTAAAGGGCGCCACTCGCACCACGGTCCTCTGGGGCGAAGATGGCGACTTATTGATTTCGTGTGGCAGCCGCTCTAATCCTTTGCCAGCTCCACCCCTTGGCGGCGGCGGAGGCGGCTCGGTGGGCCGCCTTTGAAATAAATCTCTTGAGTCGCTGCGGTTGCTTTTTATGCGCAGCGCCATTGTGTCCTTAAAATTTAAAATGACATTCTGTGGCCCACTGGAGACGGCAATGGAGTGGGAGTTGCTGCCAGAGGAGAAGGCCGAGGCTGTGGCGGAGGAGCTGCCTCTGGAGTGGGCGTGGACGGGCGCGGTCGACAAATGCCGTTCGCTGTGCGCCCGTCTGATGGGATTTCGCGATTGTGTCGTTTGTGCTGCACGCTTTTGACTTGCCGCAGGCTTGGCAACAGCATCCTTCGCCCCCATCTCCTTCAGTCCCTCCATCTTCTTCTCCTTATCCTGGCTCACAGAATCCCGAGCCCTGGCCCTGGCCTGCTCCGCCTCCCTTCTGGCCAAGTCGTTGTGTTTGTTGTCCTGACTCTCATCCTTGTCGTTGTGCTCGTCATCATCGTCATAATCGCGATTTGCTGCTGTCGTCTTTTGGGTTGCTGTTGCTCCTGTTCCTGGTCCTGGAGCCCCGACTCCTCCTGCTCCGACTCCCGCTGACGTGCCTGGAAAAGAGTAGATGGCAAGCCGGTTAGATGGTGACACTGGTGAGTGGCGTGTCGCAACTGGCAAAATGTTGCTTTTGTAAAGTAAATCTAAGACTGGCAAGGAGCAGGCAGCATCCTACCCGCCCAACTGCTGCCCGATCATGAGAGTAATAGCCAAGAGCCGAGGGGGATTTGGCTTGGATCAGATGCGCCAGACAACGATGACGACAGCAGGGTTGGCTAACAGGATGGGTTTCGCTATTTTTCAACTGGGCTATAGCTAGATTTGGCCGGGTTTCAAGGGGTTACCGGAATGGTTTTTTCATAAATTTGGTTAGCTAATATGAAATAGGCTAAGGCCCTGCATGTCTTAGAGAAACTTTAGACCAATTTCTAGGTTTAAATCTAAGGCAGTTATATTTTTATGAAAGTGTAAACATAAATGATAGCTAATAATATGTAATTATTTGTCTTGAATGTTTATTTCTTTGAAATAAATAAATCTATTAAATAAATAGTATTTACTGCCCACTAACTTCACAATTAATCTGTTATTTCAGTCTTTAATAACATAATTATTGGTTTAGCAACTGCAGAGCTTTTCAATTTGTTTATTTATTCAGTGTACTTGGACTATTATTAAGTGTAATTCGGGGAATCCCCCTCGACTGACTTTACGGCTATTTATTTATCTCCCGTGGCAGCACCTTCACTCCGCTCGCTTCGGTTGCTGCGGATTTATGTTCGGCCAAATGGTGTAGTTGCCCCCGTCTGGCCCCCGGGCAATCCCTTTCCATCTCGTCGCCCCACTATCATCCGAACCCAACCCCTTGTGGTAACGCTGCCACATCCAGCACACAGCCAATCCTCCGTCTCCCCAGCCGCCGCTTCCGTTGACAGCCACTTAAAGATGTGCCTGCCCGCGATAAGGTGTTTTGTTTCGGCTCTTTTGGTTTTCGGTTTTCGGCGGTGGCCACGCTTGCGGTTGCACCCACAGCGGGGCCACCCTAAGACCACCGCTGTTGGGCCACCATGGCCACCCGGGCCACCCCTCCGACTGACAATATGTACGTATCTTTATTTATGGTAAATTGGGTGATTTACGTTGCGGCCGATAAGCTTTGCTTTTCAGCGCTTGCCGGCTGTCCTTGTCTTGGCATTTGAATTGCCAGGCGGCTCAAGTCCTTGTAAATGGGCTTTTATTTTCGTTAGCTGGGTTAAGAGCCCGCACAAGGACGAATCTGTATCCGAGTAAGGAATGCCACGTTCGCGTCCGCCAAACAATTTGTGTTGGAATTAAGATAATAGATTACATTTAAATGTTTTTGAGGCTGCGCCGCCGAAAAAGGGTTTGCCTCTGTCGCCGAAATTTGAGTGGCGGCTGCGGCGGCGACGGCGCTGCTGACGTCAGCCCGGAAAGGACACTTACCTCCACCCACCCCCTCACAGAATAGGACAAGAAAGAGCTCCTCCGCTTTTTAATGAGTGTGAAAAGTGAGCTAGCTTTATGGGTTGCGGCCACCTTTTGGGTTTTATGTTAATGAGTGTCATCCGGAGATTCGAGCGGCTCCCTGGCTGCACTCTGGACCCCAGAGCAGATCGGATGATCGCATGGGTTGGCGGACAATGAAATTAATTAATTGCGACAGCCACTTGAATTTCAATCGACAATCCTTCTTCCTCCTTCGATTGTTCCCAATCGCATTAGCCCATTCGTCCCCATTCGAAATAGTTTGCCAGGCAAAACAGCAACAAGAGCTGGGAAAAAGGTAACTCGGTTTTCAGCCAACACTTGTCTGTCAGCTACGCGAAACAAGTGGCGATGCACGGGGAGAAATATAGGAGATAGAGCTAAGTTATTTATCGATTTAAACAAGATATTTTCATATGAAAATATTGATAACTTTAAATAGATTTCAGGTCTAATGGGATAAGCTACCTACGGAGAAGCTAAAACGCTAAGCGTTTTAAAACGCAAAAAAAGATATTCCAAATTGTTCTAGACAATTTTATTTTAAACAAAAAATTTACACAGAATTTGATATGTAAAAAATGTTTTAAAGGACCTTTTTATTCCTGGAGCACCCTAGATTAAACAGTATCTATAAGGAACATTTTAAAAATTAAGACTACATATTTCTCTATTTCACCTTTTGACTGACTAAGTGTTTTATAAATATTTCTTCACCTCTCTGTTAAAAAAGTACTATTCAGGGGTGCAAGAGAAATGGGTTTGTCTTGATATATATAAGATAATCTTGATAATAAAAGAAGTGTCTAAAAGTAGGGACTTGCGTAGCGATAAATAAAGATTTCTTCCAATATAAGCTGCCTAATATTTTTTTTGCTACCGAAATACATTTAAAAATAATATATTACTGAGCTTAAATTAATCTAAATTTTTCTCTTTAACCCCATTTCTAATAATTATTTTCCTGTGTGACTTTGGGGCTGTCCTTTTTGGCCCTCCGCCACTTAATGAGATTTTTGTTGAGAATTACGCGAACACTGTCATTGTCGCTGGGAAGTCGCGCAGTCGTCGACTATTGTAATTGGCTGCCGCCTTGTCTTTGAGCCAAGATATTTAATTAACGCCTTTTGTAGTCGGAGGCGATGCGATGCTCGGCTGCTTATAATACACTCGCTCCGCTCACTCTGAATAAAACAAAGTGCCACAAAGGAAGCAACAAATAAATCCGAAACTTGACAAGCCAAGCGCATGCAAAAGCCTTCATTTATATAATTGCCTTTGGTCTAGGTACATCTTGAAAAAACACACACACAAAAAATACAAAATAGAACAGGGAAAATATCTAAAACAAAGCAAACATTTTCCGGCTGTAGAGCCGGATTCAATTAGCAAAGCCAAGTGGCTAAAATATTGTTAAATTCGAAATCAATACTTAAATTGGATCAATTTCGGGGAGAATAGGTTTTTGGCTTTTTCGGTTAGTTGGCAAATTAAATAAAAATCGGTTTCGGCCGGGCCCAGCAAATGTAAACAAAGTGAAAAAGGAGGGCGAGCCGGAGGTGAATCCTGTGCGGCTTTGTTCATTTGAGGAGAAAAAGTAATTAAAAGAGTAACTTGTCGGGATTAGTAAAAACATTTTAATTTAGTTGCCATGCATAACAAAGAGGGCCGAGGCGGCGAGGGGTTAAGGAAATGGCAGCAAGTCAAACTGAAATGGGTCAATAAATCCGAGCTTAATTTTATTGCTCTGCACGCTCTCTCTCGTCTTTTTTTTTCTGCTGCTGCTGCTGCTCCTCTCGCTTTGAGAGGAAGAAATATAAATCGCAATGGTAAACAAATCAAAATAAATGAGTAACAAAAGCAAGTCCTGGCCGGGGCTATGTGAGCTCAGCTTGGCTTTTCCGCCTCTCCCCTCAGTATCCCAGATTTTCCCATTTCCCATTTGCCACTCCTCCTCCGGCTCCTCCTCCTCCTCCTCCTCCGATGTGCTGACAACCTGACAAACTGACTCCCGACTGGAGACGGAGACGGAGACTCGAGTCTCGAGACTCCGAGGGAGTCTGGCAATCTGCCGAGGAAACTCAGAGGGTCCGGAAAATGGAGGGCCAGCAGGAGCAGCAAGAAAGAAATTATAGTGGCTGAGCAGGGATTGAGATACGTAAACGTACACGGATTCCGATTGGAATTGCGATTACACTCCCCAATCTACACACAGAAATAAATGTGACAAAAGTTTAGAGCTAAGCAAATTAGTTTTCACAATATTAATAAATTTTACACTTTCTTTTAATAGTTTCCATATTAAAATAAGTCCGCAGAAACCTTCCAAGATTTATGGAAGCAACAATTCTGTTAAACTACCAAGAACTAGAAAAAACCCATTTACTTTTTCTCTTGTTTATAGAATTGTAAACTATTTTTGGCAGTGCACGTCACCCTTTTACAGCTGCAACATTATTGGGTCCACAGCAAACATTGTGTACATTTTGGCTCATTTCAATAAGGGCACAAATTTTACTAGCCGGACATGTCAGAAAGCAGGCAAAAGCCGAGCAAAAGCAGTTGCTATTTTGATGGCACCGACGGGTTAAAACATATAAATTCGCATTAGAAATGCACGAGTTGATTTCAGTTTCATTTTGGCTGTGAAACAGAAGGCAAACAATGCCCATTGCACAGCGGCAACATCAGGGGGCAACAAGAGGCAGCAACATCAACAAAGTGCAACGTAAGGTACACTGGCAACAACAACATTTATACGTTGCACGTTTCGCCGGTCTGTGCAACATTCATTTCCTTGTCTTGGCCGGTAAAGAAGAAAAGGATGCCCCTGTGCTGCTCCTTGTGCCTCAAAGTCCTTTGTCTTGGCAGGGCAACAACGCAGTCGCGGCCGCCTGCTGTTGCTGCAACTTCGTCTTCTTAAATGCCCGTAAACTACTTACAGGCGCTTCCGCCGACTCCTTTTCAGCCAAAAAACAATTGCAGTTAAAAGAATAGCATAGAGAGCAGGTTTATCCATTAATTAATGGAAAAGAAAATAGGTAAGCTAGCAAAATATTTAGATTTTAAGCTTATTTCGGAGTGTTTTTAGATAATTATATTGTTTTATTACATCGAAACATGTGCTAGAGGGAAAATGTTCTTCTGATTTTAGAAAATGTATATGTGTTTTATACAAACTAATTACCAAAAGCTAAATCTATATTCTTGATTATTTTACTAACTATTTTCCTCTTAATAAGACAACAAAATAAAGGCTCATTTATATAACATAATTTAGCAATAAAAACATACAAAAAAGAAGTTCAATAACAATAAACCCATTGCTATTAATTCGATATCAACTGTATACTTATAGATACACACCGGGAGGTCACAGCACCATAATATATATTTCTGTGAAAAATAAAACAAACTGCCGGCAAACATATTGCGAAAGTGCAAACAGCGAGCATAAGATGCGTTGAAAATCCTTTATCAGTGAAATTATTTGCGCAAGGACAACAGCAGTGGCGAAGGCAGAATGAAAACGAAATGAAAATGACTCCGACTCCGACTCCGGCACTGACTGTGGCAAAAAGGGCCAGCAACCTGAACTCATGCTGCTGCTGAACCGAACTGAGTTGGCCAAAACAAACCGTCCGATTCCCCAGATACGCCTCAGCCCCCTCACTACCAAGATCCCAATTCCATTCGCGGCGATTCTTGGCCCGAAACTCGCTTGCCAAATGTGTTGGAAAATTTCTTGCTGCGAGAGATTTTACAAAAAAATCTCCGTTGCCATTTCATCCCACTCCATTGAGGCCAAGAAGCGCCAAGAAGCGTGCTACACTTTTCTTTAATGGCAGTCTCGGCGCTTTTATGTCATAAAAATTGAGCAAAGCAAGAGAATAAATTGCAGTGGAACCTCAATAAAGAGAACTGGCATGAGTAAGCGGGATTACGATTAAAGTTAAAGAAAATATTTATAGATTAGTTTCCTATAATTTTAGTTGAGTGCCAACGGATTAATCGAGTTACAGTTAGAGAAGTTCCACTGTTTATCTTTGTCGAAGGGGGTCCTTTTTATGACCGGCATTTTAGAGGCGTGGCTATGGCGTATCCGACGCCACCTCCTCACCTGATGCAGTTCAGACAATGCGCTGCATTATTTAAAGGAACCCAACCAGGAGATGGAACCAAGGAACACAGCAGCCGTGCAAGCACGGACTCGAATCCATCGGAGCATCAGAGTCCGGGTCAGCATCAGGCGGCTGCGGAGGCAACGCGGCGAAATGCAATTAAAGCGCCGCTCCGCATCTAGCAACCTTTCAAAAATCTACTTGCAAAGTTTTCGCATGCATTGGCAGACAACAACAACAGCACACACACACACACACACAAAAAGAACAACAAAAAGAATGAGGAAATTCGAGTTTTTCACACAGCAAAAAAATGATAGATTAAATCAATCATAAAACTGAATCAATTTTCTAGCAACCTTGCTGGTATAAAAATCGTTAAATTGAAATATTTACACTTGAACAAATTCAACTGGGAGGAAAACCATAACAAATTAAGATTGTTAAGGATTAATTAAGATTGTTAAGGATTAATTCAGAGAAGAAACTAAGCAAATCAGTAGCATTTGTACATTATTGTATATATACTGAACTGTATCTTAATAATTAAATAACTTTTAATAAGAAGAGTATTAAAAAAAAAGCCACCGAAAATACATTATATAAAAACCGGAAACATCAGCATTTTTTTGTGGAAACCTCTTGGGATTTCACGATTTTTCTCTCTTCACAAACACACAATACAGCGGAGTGTGTATACAACTGGCAGACAAGTTCTAAAAATACTAAAAATACTTAATTTAGCTGAAAATGTCGTTGGCTTTTGTTTTGTTTTGTTCTGTTTTTTTTTTTTCAGCAAGTTTACAGTTCCCTTTCGGAGATCGTATCTGGCAGTCCCTGCGGAGTGCGGATCCGAACAGGCGCATTCACCCGAAGTCGAGCCCGTGTTTCAGCGATTCCGGCAGGCTGTTGTACGTGCCCCGTCAAATCCGGAGGACGAGGTGTGTGTGAGTCGGCTAAGTGCAGCCAAGACGGTATATATATCCTTATGGCCAAGCCGGTGGATATCCTTAGACGTGTGTGCCGCTGTGCGAGCATTAGAAACGCTTATGACAAACGGATATTAAGTTCAGCAGTCACGTAGCTCAGGTAAAATTCTTTTACGATAATTTTTGCTAAAAAAGGCAGGGCAAAACAAAAGGAAAGTCAGCTGCCGAAACAAGAGCAGCATCGTTGCAGGAGACCAGATGCCAGAGTGCAAAATGCAAGCGGAACTCTGGAGGGGAATAAAACATTTTTTGGCTAACAGAAAACTTGAATCAGTCAAGTAGAGAGATTCATTACGCACTTTAAGGCTGCTGCTGTTGGGAAATTCTCACCAGAAAATTGAAGTTTCCCTGAGAGAAGGGGAAGCAACATGCAGATTAGCAAAAGCTACAAACCACGGACCGGGAAGAACCGCACCGAAAGGGGAGATGAAAGCCAGTTGCGGATATTAAAGCCAAAAATATTTAATTGGACTTACACATTCCATTCAGAAGGTGTACAGTATTCACTTGAAATTCAAGTTAAGTCCTTAATATTTAAGTACACCTTTTAGTTTGGAGAGAGATTAGAGTGCCCTAATATGATAAAGTGGCTTTAAAAATGCAGAAGGCACAGTGTGGGTGTTTCAACAATTTGTAGTTTTGCAAATCTGATCAATTAAAAGGGCAGGGCAAAGTTAAGTTTAGTTCGATTTAGCCGATTAAATTCTAAGCACAATTTATTGGGGCAGGAGTTAAATGCTCTCCAAATGTTACGTATACGCCACGCTGGGTAACTTTTTCACCAGTTTCGTGTTCATTTGCAATTTGTGGCGCAGCAACAACAATTAAAGGAGCTCCTAAACGTGGCACATCCTCTGGCACTACCTCCCTTTCTAACTCCTTCTCACCTGTAGTTAACAATTAAGTTAACAGTTTTGCCGAGTCAGTGTGTGAGTGTGTGGCTGAGTGCTGGATGTTGTCTGTGCCACGTAAGGCGAAGTTTCACACCTTGTTGGACATGGAACTTCAGGCGGGCCACCCATTCCATAGCTTAATAAATTCTTACAACAAATAAATATTATTTAATTAATTTCACAGCTTTAGCCAAAATACAGCAGACAAGTTTTGCAACTGCAACTGCAATGGTAGTTTGAGAGTTTCGCAACAGCATTTTGTTGTTCGGTTTTTGCACTGTTTTGCGGTTAGAGCGTCGCCCTCCCTCTCGCCTGTATTTGGGGTTTTTGGTTTTTGGTCGGGCTTTTCAGCCATGAAGGTGGTGGCGTTACCAGTTTCCCCCAGTTCCCTGGTTGCCCAGTTTCCCTGGTTGCCCAGTTCCCGAGCTCCCATCCAAATCCTATGTCAGTCGACGAGGTCCATCCATATGGGGGCATATGTGTGTGCGGTCTGGTCTCGTTGCCGGCTAACTTTATTACGATTATTTCGGTGTTTGTTCGGGCCTTGTTAATACGCTCATTGCGTCCCCTTTTTGCCCTGGCTTATTAAACGAGCGCTGATGGTGGCTTTTTAAAGTTTCGCAACCACTTTGGCCATCGCTGCCCCGCAAATTGCCTGCAATTAGATGCCTTTAATAAAAAGAAACCAGAGCAGAGCTAAGCACAAAAATGTTGTTCCCTTGCCTCAGTGTTCTTCTGGGCTCTGTTCTTTTCTGTGTGCCGTTCTGGAATTGCCAGCAATTATTTAATGGTCCTCTAATAGCCAACATCCGAACGGGGCCATAACAACGGAACAACAACAAGCGGACAAGCCGACGTTAACTTAACATTACGCCCAAAGGGAAGTGGGTGAAATCGGATGTAAGGACGAACGGGAGATGCCCTAAGAAAAGGTGGCTGAGGATTTTGTGGTGGTTTAAGTCACTCATACAGCTTTGTGAAATATGGCTGAGATTGTAATGTTATTTTTTGCAGAAAATATAGAATTTCTTTGCTTCTGTATTTTTACTGGGGAATATATTTACGATTGGGATTTTTAGCAAAATATAAAATGATTGATTTTAAAAAATAACTCTAAAGAAGTAAAACATATTCTTAACTCTTTGTTAACCAAAAATTAGTATAAGCTTACATTTGACAAGAAAGATTAAACATATTTCATTAAATATATATATTTCCATGAAATTTCTTTTTATGACCGAATTATTATAGGACTGTTTCATTCATATTTTTAAGTATTTCGCTGGAGCCATCAGAAAATGATATTTTTCCCTCCCTATATATACTTTAGTTTCCGCCACAATGATTTCCTTTCTCAATGACTTGGCTTGAGAGTATTAAGGCTTGTTGATGCTTCCTTGGATATCAAAGTACAAATAAAAAGCACACAAATTATTGCCGAACACCACCCTGGGGTGGCCGGAATGCCCGCCCCCTCTTTGTAGGCACTCCCCGTTCGCATCCTGATGCCCACCCACTTCCTGTTGCCTGCTCTAATTGCCAAGTGCCATAAAAATGCGTTTGTTGTTTGTCTCCGCCTCATCTCCTCCTCGAGGAGAGGAACCGCTTCCCATGCCTCAACCAATACGCTTTGTGTGCTTTATGTGGCTGGCGCTTGTGGTGGCTCCTTGTTTTGTTGCCCCCGAAAAGCAAACATTTGTTTATATTTTTTAATTTCTTCGGGGGCAGCAATAACGCGTGGCAAATACATAAATTCGCGTCAATTAATAAGGAATTGTGGAGCGTGGCGATGCGAAACAAAATGGCAAAGGCCCGCCCCAGATTATTACACGTGTGGCGGGGAAAGGAAAGTGGGAGGTCCTGGAATCGGTCTGCGTACTTCTACTTAATTGCACACTAAAGAGCGACACTGGCGGGAAGGACCAAGGGGAGGCAAGCAAACCGGGCTAAATTACGATGCATTTAATTGCTCGGATTTGGTGCACAGATTTATGTCCGCGCCACTAAGTGGCCTGCTTAAGGCTTAAATGGCCCCGACGACGTGAGCGAGCCAAGGACGCCGCAGCGCCAGGATACGTACGGGGACGCAAGGACGCAGAAACGCACGCGGCGAAAGTGAAATCGCTGGCAGGATATGAGCCATGTGCCCCATGCCAAGCACCTGTCTACGTGCTCGGGTTTTGGCCTGGCCAGCACCAACCGCTCTTAACCCATTGCGATTGGAGGGGTACAAAAAAAGCAGAAAAGCTTCAATTTAGTTAGAATTTTCCATTATTTTTTAAGTGAAAAATATAATATAAACTTATATAGATCCTAGGGTTAGGGATATAAAACTTCCTATTATGTTGCGGATGCCAGTTTCTCGCTGTGCAAGCCCAAGTATGTACTAAAAAACTTTGCTTATAGCATAAAGAAAATATATTTACCCAAAATAACTAGAATATTTCGACTTGGCCAAGCTCTTATTTAAGTTTCGCAAATCGCAAGGCACAGCAAGGCTTTGGAAATTAAATTACTAGAGTGCGAATACATCAAGTGCAACCGCTTCGAATCCATAAAACTTTAAAACTCACAAACCAACTTTGCCGGCTGCCATCCGGGGTTAATTGGAAGGGCAGAAGGCAATTCCCATATGAGATCTGAGTGGGTTCCGGTTGGGTTCTGGTTCTGCTTCTGCTTCTGGTTCTAGGGAGTCAAGAGTCGCGCGCGTTGGCGTTCTAATTGGAGGTCGGCGAGCCAAGAGCATAATTTTAATTTAATCTTTTTCCGCCCGGTAGCGGGTATGCGACGGGTCGCAATGGGGGCTCAGAAAATCAGTTTAGGAATGTAAATTGATTTTGCGGTAATATGCAATTTAGTGCCCAGACACAGAGACGGTGGCACGGGGGGGTTTTGCAGTGGCCAATGGTGCGTATGCGCAATCTTTGCGCCACGGACGGGTCAGCAAAGTTGTGCGCTATTAGGGCGCCGGACCTTCTCTTTCTCGACAATTTAAGATATGGCGAAACATAAAAAATTAAACTATACCGAGAATTCCTGGGCTGGCCGTAAAAACTTGCCGAAAATAAACAGAAATTACCAGGGACGGCCGCAAGTAAATAAAAATGTTCAAGCAGAAAAGCTGCTCAAAAGAAACCGAAAGGAAGGACGAGAGGACACAGTGGGCTGCCTCAGCTTTTGCCAGTGCCTGTGCGAGTCCTTGTCGCATTACGCATGAGGAATTTTCGCTTTTTAAATTCTTTAAGTAATGCAAATTAAATTTAAATAGCAAATAGGCAAGAGGCAAACACAACACCGAGCTGTGGAAAGCCAAGGAGCGCAGGCAGCGTGCGACAAGACGGGATAGGACATTCGGGCTCGGGTCCAGTTTGCCATGGCATGAAACAAATTTCAAAGACAAATAAGCGCCGAAAACAGCAGCAATTAATTTGCTCCCTCCGTGTGAGGGCGTTCTCTCTGTTCTCTGTGTGTGTGTGTGTGTGGGTGTGCGGATCCCTAGGAATATCCTGGGGATCCTTGGACTAGGACCTGGACGCTCCGGCCAGACAATTGCCGGGGCATTGCGTGGAAACTTTCTTTTTCGGCTCCAACTTTTCGGCGCAGTTAGCAAACCGCACGGCCAACTGTGAACTGTGAAGCGGAGCAGCAACATAGCATGGCAGCTCGGCGGCAACAACAGGCGACAGCCACAACAGCTACTAGCAACTTAAGCCCAACAACTTCAAGTTGTTTCGTGAGCAAACAAACGCACCCACACGGCAACAACAAGGAGCAACGGAGGGACCAAAAGGACCAGCAGAAACAGGAAACTGCCAACTGGAATCGGAGACGGAGTCAGAGACAGCGGAATCGGCCAAGATGCGATGCAGGAATATGGAGGAAGGTAGGCAACGAGACGCTTTCCCAGCTTACATTTCACACATTTCAGCTATTTTTGCACTTGGAGAAAATTGTGGAGTTTTCGGAGTTAAGAAAATATATTTATAAATATAAATGTCAAATAAAAATAGTTGTAAATTCAAGTTTTAATAAATATAATATTTACATAAATGTTCTAAGTAACTTGGGTTTTCTTTAAAGAAAATGTTAGTGAAGTTACATTTTGTATTTTAAGATTGTTAAAATATAGTAAAGTTGTTTCTTTATATAAGTTATTTATTTCCATTTTAGTTTCCTTAATTATTCAGTATATTATACCGAAATACAATTTATTTACTCCTTTTAAAGCACTCTTACAATGCAAGTATTTAAATTAAAAAGTAAAAGAGATCTATATTTCCTTTTCTCTTCTTATTAAATTCCTATTAAAAGTAAATCTTAGCCCTAATAAATGGTTTAAAGAGAATTGAGAACTTCTGATCAAATAATTTCTTCCAGTGCCGCCTTGTTCTGTAGCCAACGTTTCCTTGGAGTGCCTTGCATGCGGTTTAAATTCAAATTTGTTGGCAACAAACAGACAATTAATTTCGCATATACCATAGATGTGCTGAAGGCGCTTTTTGTTTTGTCCTGCCACCAGGCTTCCGCTCCTTGTCGCTGCTGCCCTCCCTCGTCTATGTCTCCCCTACAGCTCCTGGTGGTCCTTGTCGCTGTCTATGGCCCGCAGGCATAATGGGCATCTAAGTGCCGGCACAGGCACAGGCACAGACAACGCGGTTTCCCAGCTCCTCCCCTGCATATGTGCGGTGTCTCAAGGTTTTAGCCTACGACCACGCCCACTTTTATTAGCTCCATTTTTAGCTGGGTGCCACTCCCACGACATCCTCACTCATGCTGTGTGTTTGCATTTGAATTTTAAATGTTATTACTTCTTTTAAATTGATCAGCATCAGACTCGTCGGAGGCAGTGGGGTCTGTAAAGTCCTGCTAATTTATTCATGGCAAATAATTGTTTGTTAAAAGGGCGCAAAAATGTAGCCCAGTAAATGGATGCTAATCTGCATATGCTGGAAATTGAAATTGGCGGAGGGGAAAGGAAGAAAAACTTTGCAACTTGAGCGGTCTTTAATGTTTTTCGAGGAGGATATTTATAGGAAATATGACTTCCTTAACTTGTTTGTGGGGAATTAATTGCCACCTTACTTAAAATAATTTCTAAACGATTTTTCTGTTAAGGAGCAGTCACTATTATTGACCAGACTTAATAGCAATCGAACAAGTTTTTCCCTGTGTTTCTGAAAACCAATTATCTACGTCCCGGATTAATCTCATTTGTTTGCTGTATCTTCGGGGTCCTGGGTGCCTGTTTGCTTTCGAGGACACTCGCCTGTATAGTTGTTACCAAGTACATAACTTAAAGCTAAATGCAGCGCGACTAGCTGCTTTGTCCGCGTTAAATTCCAGGACAAACAGACCCAAGGACATGTCAAGCGCAGTGGCGGTACACAAGCAAACAGGCAAACAAAACACACACACATGGTGGCAGGTTTGCTGGTTCGCAGGATCCTCGCTGGCGGATGGAGGTGTTGGAGTCATAGACAATGATTAAATGATGCCCATCATTCATATGCAGGACATGGGAACGGGCGGAGGGGGGGGGGGGGG
>VNJM01000035.1:36503-247711 GCA_008042475.1 Drosophila kanapiae
GGGGGGGGGGGGGGGGGGGGGCTACGAAACAGGACTGCTGCGGGTCCTGTAATGTAGTGCCATAATCCTTGGCGCAATTTCTGCGGAGCAATATGTCGTAATATCCGGCGCTGGTTGCCTGTTTTTATTTGCCACGCACACATAGGCAAGCCCGGCCTACGCCAGGACATATGAGCTAACTGACAGCAATTCTCCTGACCAACTTTTTTTTTCTTTCTTTCTACCCCGCCACAGTTGAAAGTACTAAGCGTGGCTATGATTTAGCGCTTTATTATTTGTCGGCTTCCTTTGCCCCGGCTCCCCCGAAAAGCGACAAAAGCAAGAAAAGAAAACCATTTCAACAACCTGGCCAACTCGCTTCGACGTGACCGAGCGGCAGCCGCTTTTGTAGCCACTTCATCAATTATTCTTAAGCATAAAATATTTGTCACTTTTACTAAATTTATTGTGACAAGGCTCCTGCACACCTATCACAACCACGCACTCACACACACGCGCACACGCCGGCGAAGGGACACTTTATAAGGGGCTCTGCATATGAATCACGTGCGTAATGGCACAAGGAAGCAGCTGAAAGGACTGAGGGGGTCCAGGGAACCCAGGACTCAGCGGTCCTGGCCTGCGACTGCGATTGCTTTACCTGGCTGAGGCTGCTTTGCCTCAAGTGGACAACATTTTGTTTTGTTTACTCTGCCGGAAGAGAAAGTATTTGCGTTGGCTGAAGGACTTGTTGGCCCAGAAATGGAAAGGATCTCGGTAAGGTAACACAGAAATTGGGGATTTGGAGACTTGATTGAAGGAATTCTGGGACAGTTTCCGGTTGCGAAAAACTTAAATTATTTCTTTCTTTCTATAAGGGATTTCTCTAAAACTTAAGTCAATAACAAGTTAATTTTTATAAACATAACCACAGTAAATATTATAAGCCAAATTGTGGTTAAGACTTGAGTAATTTCTGACCAATTTCTTAGAAATATTCTTAGTCAAGAAACCCCCCTAGTTCCCAAGAGTATCTTCACTTCGTTCTGCTGGCCAGACTCAAATCCTCAAGTTGTATTTTCATTTGCAGGTTTGTTTTGCTGGCACTTCCGCCACGTTTTGTATGCCATATATTTTAACGTCCTGCGTATTTGCCTTTATTTATGTCCTGGCCAACGAGCGAGGCGGAGGCTTTCCCTCGCTAGAAGGACTCGCGGCCCACGTGGCGTATGTGCGATTTGAGTGCTGCCACAACTCGAAGCGCATTGAATCGAAAGCCGGGAGCGGACGGAAGTCAAGTGTCAAGTGTCGCGGAAGCTCTCTGGCACTTCATCAACTTTGCAGTCAACGTGGCCACAAATCAGATAAGCGAGCACGCGATTAAAATTTTTGCGGGTCTCCGAAAAGGAAGAGAGTTCCAGGTCCCTCGGCATCCTTTGTGTCCAAATCAAAGTGACTTTTGCTTGAAGTTGCCGCCGCCGCCGCCGCCGACAGAACTTTTTTGTAATTTTCGTCATATTCAAAGGGCGACCGACGGCGGGGTCAAAGGCGGCGGCGGGAAAAAACCCATTTAATCCCCGCGTGCGCCAAATGGGCGCAAAGTAAACTGTTGACATTTCAGCCTCGGCAACATGACACCAAAGGGGGCAGTGGGGCCGTGCGGCATTTTTGGGCGGAAAAGGGTTCAAAAAGGGGGTGCAGTTGTTGCTGCCACCATTGCAGGACATGCACGTGCTGCTGTCGCAACTGCAACTGCAAGTGGATGTGCCTCTAAAGGAGAGACAGGATCTGCCTCTGACTGTGTCTCCCTGCCACCAAACGTGTTTGCTAAACACCTACACAAATGCTGCATGTGGATATAAAATCCCCCTGGCCGTTACATCTCCCTTCACCTGCCGGTAGCAGCTTCACAAATATTTTTGAGCCGCCTGTGGAAAGCGCGCAACTAAATGAGAATCACAATGGTAGGTGGCACCGCGAGAAAATCTCTTACTAAAAGGGTCTATAAATATATTCTGGGAACTCAATTTTATATTTTCTAAGCCCCAGGAGAAACTATTTTAAAAATCATTTAAAGTAAACTTCCTTTAAGTTATTTTAAAGAATTATTTTGATATATATTATGGCATATTTAAGGTATATTAGTACTTATTATTTTGTGAATTTTTTTTCTGATATTTTTGGTCGCAAACTCTATTTTATTCTTTGTGCAGAAGCTGAGCGATGGCCCAACAACCAGGAACGACTACCTTCTGTGCCATCCTTGTCTGCAGTGCAGGGGCAAGTGGAATTAGGGGGCTGGGCCTGGTTACTACCTGGCCGCAATCAGGTGCCAACATGCAGGTGAAATGCAAATAATTTTTGTTTTATCTGTAGCTGTGGTATTTTCTTTTCCGGCATCTCCTTCATCGCCGTGCATTTTGTTTGCGAAGTTTCTCCCTGCCTGCCGCTGATTTTGATTCGGATTCTGTTCTTTTTTCGTGTTTTTGCTACTTGTTGTTGTTAAGTTTACAAACTTACACAAGCACACACACATAGAGTCTGGAAAACTAGCTAAACAGGCAAATATGAGACAAGAGACTGGAAATGGGACAAATCTTGAGCAGAAAAAAAAGAAAGTTACAGGAAAACTGCAGAAAATCGTGGAATTGTGACGGTTTTTGAGTCGGTATATTGTAAAGCTAAGCATTGCTTTTAAGAATATTAATTATTTATTAGAAAAGGATACGAAAAACAGTTTGTATTGATATAAAATTGCTCATCTTATGTTTTTATAGATATAAGTAATATACTATTAGGATAAGTAATACCAGAAAATATATTTTCATTCAATGTGGATTTCATTTAAAGGAAAGGAAAGGTAGAGGAAATATCCATTACCGAAATATATAAATATTTGTATAAATAACTTGAAAACAACCTAATAAACAACAGCTAAACTGTGGCTTTATTAAAGAGAACTGCAAAAGCCAAGAAATCGATTTCTTTCAATGCCTTTTGGTATGGCATATTTCCACCTACAGTTGCCAATAGTTGACATTCAACTGTCCCTGATTGAGGCACAATGGGGACAGTGGAAGAAATTGATTTGATTTGAAATGGAATGGAATGCCATTTACAAGAGCACTCCTCGCTCTCCCTCGGTCGCCTTTCCTGCTTTCTAACCATTTTCCAAACCAACTTCTATTGACTGAATCTGACGACGTTAAGTCGAGCTTTGTGGCTGTCTATTTTAGTTGCTAGTCCTTTCGTCCTTTCGAGTTTGTTGTTTTTTTCTCTTTTTTTTTTTTCTTTTTTGGAGATTTCGGTTGAGGCTTCTGTTGCATATTTCTGCAAATGAAAATTCATTTTCTTCGTTGTCTTTTGCCATTCACTTCTTTATCCGAGTACTGCCTGCCGCCCACTTGTTTTCATAACTTTTGCGCTTGTTCGCACGCACGCTGGAAAAGCGGATAAAAAAACGAGGGGAATCCCTAACTCGAATTCCGGCTCTTGTGGTCGTGAGTGTGTGTGTGTGTCTCTGTGTGTATGGCAAATCCGCATCCGCTTCTGAATCCGCATCCGCAGTCATCCAAGCTCATGGGCTTTTACGCCGGGAACTAGTTGCATTTTTATAAGCGTGCAGGAGTACCAAATTTTTTGTTGTTGTTGTCGACGGGGAACCCCCTGAAAAAAAGGGGGCCCTTGTTGCGTGACTGCTGCCTTAATATTTACTGATGCCCCCGCCACCCCACACGGGCCCCTTTTGGGCCCTCCGGAGTGCGCTGTCAAGTGCACTTGTCGGCGTCATGGCTATTTTGGCTGGCACAAACCAAAAATAAAAAGCCAAAAAATAATAAGAGGAAAGGCGGGCGGAGGAGGCAAACCCCCCAATGTTGACTGAGCCGATTCACTAAATATTTACCTTGCAGCTGCGTCAGATTAACTTTTATTTGCCCCGAACGCTCCCGGAATTTCAATATTAGTTGCAAAAATATACAATACGTATATATGGGGCAACAGTTTATAATACCACAAAGGCGGGGCGGAGGTTGCCTCTGCCTCTGCTCACGTAACATTTCAAAGTGTAGTTAATTGATTTTTCAGCACAATGCCAAGCACAGAAGCGAGTAAAAATGTGCCACCGAGAGCACAGGCCACCAATATTACTAGCCGACAAAATATAACCGATCGTGTGATGTTCTCAAATCGAATTTGTTGAATATTAATTAAAAACTTAAAGTTTCTCTTATAAATATAAAAATAAACTAAACAGAAATAAAATCTGAACACGCTTTCTTAACTAAAAAGCTGCAAAACATCATAATTAATGTTTTTGCTAGTTAAATTTCGTTGCCAGACTGAGCTCAAGTCTCTATTCAAATATATAGTCAATATATTCAATATATAATATATAAGTATAATTTCATGTTAGCCAGTGTATTGCAACCTGGAAATCCATGGGCGAACGCCGCTTTGTATGCAACACAAAAATTGCTGCACTTGTTTGCTTGCTTTTTACATAAATGCCATAAATTGCGTGTTGTTGTCAGTTGATTTTTCGGCAAGAGGTTGCACATTGCCGCACTGCAGTGCGAAAAGTGTCGCAGCGGCAAAAGGAGCTGCCACGCCCACGCCGAACTCACTCGCCCGCCTCCAGCTGGGCGCCATAAATAAACAAAAAAAAAAATGCTGTTTGCTCCTGCGAATATGAATAAATATTTGTCGCAGCTGCAGTTTGCAGCATGTGCCAGCAAAAATGAAAGTGTCAACATTTAGGCCGTCCCGGGGCCAGCTAACTGATTGCTTGACTGACTGGCTGACTGAGTGACTGACTGACGGATGTCGTTGCCAACAGAAGTTGCCCTCAAAAAAAAAAAGGAGAAAACTGTAAATGGCACAGAACTTGTAGTCATCATCAAAAAATTGGGCAAATTGTTAAAACGAAATGCTAGTGAGTTGTTCGATTGAGTGGCAGTTCCTTGAATTGAATGCAATTCAAGCCGAGTGACAGTTTCCCAATACAATTGGCAGACGAACGTTGCACATCCTGATAATAATTAGATACACAGAGAATAATATGAACTAAGTAAAGAAACCTAATGGGAAAATAAGTTCAAAAGGATACGAAATTTTATTCAAAGCGTTTACCAAAATTTTAATTTATTGTTAAGATATTCCAGAAAAGATGCAATCAAACTTCAAATCATTTTCTGGGCAGCCAAACAGACAAATCCTCGAATTTGAAGGCAATTCAAACTGAGTGACAGTTTCCTGATTCAAAGCACAATTATCAGATTGGACCTGCACAGCCTGGCTAATGAGAACTGGAAAATTACCCTTGAAGAATTATTATCAATCGATGGCAGACGCAATTTGGTAATTTCAACTTTTGATTGGCAAATTAAACTACACAAAAAAAACTATTTGCACCTACAACTTTTGCACTCTGCGGAAAGTTTGTCGTTGACCGAGCCAGCCAACTGGCTGCTGTCTGGCCTGGTCAACAATTTTCTCACAATAATACCTCGGGTCGCTTCCTGTGACCCCGACACGTACTGTGGCACAGTGGGTAGGTACGTTGTACAGTGGGGTGGCACAGCATGTATACAGCCAATCAAAAGGAAAAATAAACCGCAGAGAGGAGAGAAGCAGGCAAAGAAGAAGAAGTAGGAGCAGAAAGAAATACAAGTAATATGCAAGCATTTTATACACTTCGACGACTGCCAGCCGTTGGCCAGGCCATGAGTTTTATAATTTCAACTACAAAAGCCAGGCAGGAGGAGGGCAAGTACACTAAGAGAAATGGTTAGAAAAGGGTGCTATCAAAAATAAATAAATTATGGGATCGGTGTGTTATGAAGATAATTTATAAGAAAGAAAAATAAGATTCTTCTTCAATTCAAGGCTAGAAAAATCCTAAAATCATTCTTATTATTCATTTTAAAATCATTTTCTTGGAATAATATATCTATTTAAGCCTTATATATTTTTTTTAAGTTACTTAGTTATATTTTATGCTATATTTGTGACTAGAAATAAAGGAATAGGGCAACAAAATTGAGCAGAATATTATTATATTAAAATGAGTCAAGGAAACATACAAGAAAATAAGTAACTTTCCAAAGTCATCGAATATCCTTTTGTTCTGAAATATTTCACTGTACAAAAGGGTATTTAAAAAAATATTTAAAAAATATTCCGAACCTTTTTTTATAGATTTTATTTCGGTGCAAAAGCACGCTGGTCAGGAGCTCTTGGCCGTATCGAGATGAGCATGTTCAGCTGCTCACGTGCCACATGCTTTGATTTGTTTCGTTACGTTTCATTACAACAATCATGCCTGCTCTTTCTAACCCCCCTATGTTGCTCTCTTTCCTATTTTTTAGCCCCTCCTGACCCTGTCCCTTTTTGTTGGTTGGAGTGGCATTTCGTGTTTGGCATCGAGGAAAACACACACAGAGATACATCGGATACGTTGCGGTTTCGATTTGCTGTGGCCAAAGATTCTCAAGAGGGCTGCTAGAAAATTTCATTTTGTTTAAAACCCCAAAACAAAAGGCAACTTTTGCATGCCAGCCAGCAGCCTGAGGACCAAGCCGGCAACAGCATCCGAGCATCTAGACCCGGCAGCAGCAGCAGCAGCAGCATCAACAATGGCCAAAGATTGTCCATTGGTAATCAGAAAATTGCAACAGACCATTGACCATTGACCATGGACGGCATGCATCATGCACTTTTATTATGATGCCAAATATTTTGTTACCCTTACTCCGCCAGGAAGCGGCTTGGGATGATGGATTTTGCCCACTTTTAGCTACCTTCTTTGCACTGCAAGAAATCGAGAGTGACAGTCGATATTTCAACTGGCAGTCTGTTCCTTAATGGCAGTTTATTTGTCTTCTCTTTACGAAACTTTGTGGCTTTGCTCGCACACAGACATCCTGGAATTTAATTTATTTAGCAACTACATCGATTGTAGAGCACAAAAATAGACATTTATACAGAAAAAGCAGCAGAAACAGAAAGAGCAGACCCAACAATTGCTTTAAATAGCTTCGATCTTGGCTGAAACAGGAAAACTTTTCCTGGGTTATGGCTTGGCTAAATTCTTATTTAAGTTTTCCCGCAATCAACAAATTCGTTTGGCCAGAAAAACTTTGACAAAGTGTTCAAAGTTCAAAGTTTATTATTTGATTTAATTTATTGGTAATTACGGTAATTGCTATCTTACTGAAAAAATTCGGTTTCTCTCCCCAAAACACCGACAATACCTTTGACAAAATGTTAATTGGTTTCGATCAGAGTTTGAGTCACAACTAACTCATTAATTAAAAGCCCTTTAAAATTGCCTGGTTTGGTTCTGAAGTTTTCACCTTTATAGCTTCTACTTGTTCTAACATCCATTCACATCCACACTCTACACATCTTTTTTGGCTGCCTTTAAACGAGAATGTTTATGTCGTTTTTTTCTCATTGTTTTTGGCCAAGATTCGATGCGATTTTTTCGAATGCCAACTTGAAAGTGAATGTCCCGACAAGCACACACAAACAGCATATAGCACACTATACCTAGGCTTTGCCATTCCGTTTGTTGTTTAGCTGTCTTTCCCCAGACTTTCCTTTTTTTTTCCTTCACTTATATTTGCTGTTCTTGTTGTAATGCAAAAAGCGCATCAGACATTTGTATGCATTAGCTGGCAAAACGAACATTTTATGGGTGCTCAAGGGGGAGAGGAAGCCCCCTGGAAAAGCGAGCCAGGAGAGCTGGGAAATGGCTTTAGCACAAATATGCATGTCGGCACATTCTTGCATAGAATTGCACTTAAATGCAGAAAATGGCACACAGCATAAGCGACGGGGTGAAGGGTTACATGGCCAGTGGAAAGCCCAGGGAAAACCAAGAAAATGCGGACTACAGGAGTGAGAGGGAGAACTTGTTGGGCACTTATAGGGGCCATCCCCAAGTACGTCATGAAAATCAGGAAACAGGATATATTAAGTTTGAGGAATGGCCGAACCCTGGACACACTAACACTAACATCCATACTGCAGACTGCTGCTTCTGCTACTGCTGCTGTTGTCGCAACAATAAAACAGCCGCAGCAGCTATTGCGGAGGAAGAGGAAGAGCCGCAAAAGCAGCAGCAACTGTGCAGCAGCAGAGGCAGAGCCGTAAAACTGCCCCCCCTGGCCCCACCCCCAACAGCCTGCGACACTTTTTATTGCCACACATAAAACAGCAGCAACAGCTACAGTGGCAACATATCGCAAAAGTGCTGCCAATTGCTCCATTTTCCAGACAGATTCTGGCCTTTTGCAACATGTACTGAAGCGGAGAAATCCTAAGAAATCTGTGGAGGTTCAAAAACTCTTAAATAAATGTTGGAAAGCATGCAAGCAAATAGATTTCATGGTTTTAGGAAGGTTTTAAAAAATGACGCATTACATTTATTCAAACAGGAAACTATTTAAATACAGGGATGCCACAGAAATCGCTATGGATTTGAACTTACTTGAAATGCAGCAAAAAAATATGCCACAGACTATGATGCCCTACTTTAAAAACAAAATTAGCTCATTGAATATTTATATTTGATAATTTAAGATATTTTTGTTCCAAATTAATTAATCTTTAATGTATAGCAATTTCTGTGAAACTACTTGTACCTTAATTGTTGTGTTGTGTTGTGTAAAATGTTGTTTATTGTATATTCTTTGGTACAATTTCCTTTTATTTCTGGCTATTTTTTAGGCCAGCACTTGAGGGCAACACCAGCCGGAAAAGTTTGTGCGGCGCTCTCTTTTTTTCAATTGCCTGCCACAATTTCTATTAGTGTAAATATGCAAAGTACATGAAGACATGAGGCTCAACTTCCGCTGAGCATGGCAATATAAAATGCAAAATGTAACAATGTTGCTTCTGTTGCCACTGCTGTTGCTGCTGCTGTTGCTGATGTAGATGTTGCTGCTTCTGCTATTGGCATTTGGAATTACAATTGCTGGCCATATTTAAAAATCTCATTTGAAATCGCTTCGTTTCAGCCAGCAGAAGCAGTAGCAGCAGCAGCAGCAGCAAAAACGCTTTTCCCATTCACACTTCATTTGAGCGGGAAAAGCGAGGGAAATTTAAGGCAGGCGCCATTAAATGAATGGAGAGACGTTTGAAAACAGAGAAGAAACATTAGTGAAGCAAATTGCAATGAGCAGAAAAGCAAAGTGAAAATTCTCCTGAATGAACCGGACCGGACCGAAGAAGCGATGCGAAATGAACGGGGCTTGGAGGGATTGCAGAAATGCTAATGACTTAATATCCTCCACCCAGGAGATATTCCTTTGAAACGTGTTAATTGCAAATGTTGCCAAACTAAAGGAAAATAATTTTATGATTTGCTCAATTAAATGCTGCACTCGGGCCTTTATAAAGCCAATTTAATATTGTATTGCAATTTATTGGACAAACAGCATTTGTGTTTTTGAAATTAACAAGCATTTGCAGAAATTTATAATGAGTTAATCATAAAGAATACAATAAACTGTTTAAGAAATGCTTTAAAATTGCTTTCAACTCATATTTTATTGGCTTTAGCTTAAGTATTGTTTTGGGTAAAAATGTATTTAATGGTAAGCAAAAAGTTTTCCCATTTAAAAATAAACTCATTGATGAGAGTAAACATTAATAACAAATACCAATTGATTTAATGGAAGCGAGGAAATACAAATACTTTTCCCTTTGAAAGCAGAAACCATTCCAGAAATATTACAATTTCCATTCATATTAAAATTGGTACAGTATTCTATTTTCAGCACTTGCCGGACTCTCGTTCGGGGCGCACTTTCCGCTTATCAAAGACAAATATGAAATATTAATAATCCAGCGAGTTCGGGCCACGGCCATGACTCAAAAGCTCAAAGTTGGCCCAGTGGCGCTGGCGTTGGGGCATTAAAAATGCAAATTTCACCGTCGAGCGGCCAGACTCTATCACTTTAATGCCTTTCACTGCGATTTGGCCCGTCTGGCGACCCGGTCTCCTTTTATTTTTTTCTCTTCCCGGCGAAATGCAACACGTGCGCCATAAATCATCTCGAGGAGGCGTCGCACTCGGTCCCCACTGCGACCACCGATGGCCTCCACTTTTGGCTGGCGGACGGAATATGGTGGGCCTTTGTGGGCGAATGTCTTTGGAAAAGGTGGTGGGATCACTAAGAGCCCGTGGCGAGCCAATTTCAAAAATCAAATCAAAAATAGTTTGCAAAGTTCCAAGTGCTTTAACTCGCGGCAAACAATGCAACAAATTGCAGCCAGCGAAGGAGGAACTTTGTAATTGTCTGGCAGTGGAGACACGTGGGCGCCATGTCACCTTTATGAGGCTCCGCTGGAGCTCCGCCTCTTGCCTCGTTCCCTCGGGGTCTTAATAGACAGCCGCAAGTCTAAAGAATGGCCCGTGAAATTCCCGATGCGTTGGCATAACTGGAATGGCAATCGCGAGAACTAAGAACTGCGGCGGGCCTTGAAAATATATGAGCTTGGAAAATAATAGCGGACATAAAGCGATCATGTAACATAGCTATTAGTGCCTGCTTTCAGAGGCTATTAGGGTTGAATAAATCTTGTTAGATATAGTTGCATCCTAATAAGGCCTGAAATACTTGGGAAAATATTTGTTAATGCTTTAAATAATCATAAAAAAATATATACTAAGCTGTATAATGGATTTAAAAGCATTAGGATGCTTAAAATAATTATAAGGTTGGAAATAAAAAGAGATCTTATAAGAATCTTATATCTATCTCAATAAAATGTAATTTATATGATTAAATTTATCTGATATATCTCTATATTACTTCATTTAAACCCCAATTAAGTTCAATAATGATACCTGATCTTTATTTTAAGGACATTCTGCAGGTCACAACCTATGCTGGCCTACATTTGCCACTGTCATAGGTAGAGAGATACTCGTCCCCTTTCACTTTAGTTGAGTTCAACTCAACCGAACTCAACTCGATTCCCTGATGGACACAAGTTTTTCTCCACCGTCGAAATTTAATTGAATGAAAACTTTTTGTCTGTCTATGGGTCGCGCTCCCCCGACTCCAGTCAGCTTTATCCCAGTGTGCCGCCTGTTAATTTGCTTTGAATGAAGTCGAACATGTGTGTGCCACGCCTCCTCTGGCGCTGCACCTGGAGGAGTAGTGCACATGAGGAGGGACTGTGAATGTGAGTGTGGATGCGACTATGAATGTGAATAGTTCGCTGCAGACAAAGAAAAGTGTAGATATCACATGGAAATGTATTCTAAAGCTAACCATGAACATTATTCTAGGTATTTATAGTGGGTTGTTAGTAGTTCCTGGCTCACTCATTGTTTTCAGTTAAATGTTATTCAAATAGCTAGCAATATAAATTTCTTTCTGTGTGACATATCGCCGTGCGTCGCTGCCATTTGTGGGTGCAAATGTCACGTTGACTTGGCCTGCTAGTCGGTTCAGCTGTAGTTGTAGCTGTCGTTTTGTTTGCCGCGCAGCTACGTGCCGAAGGGGGCTTCTGGTGGGAGGCGCCACCACCATGGCCAGGTGGGGTGGCTCATCCGGCGGGGTGGGCGCCAGACCGTGTGCCGTTGACAGGGAGACTGTGTCAAAGGGTCTGACTGCCACTGCCGCTCCGCCAGATGCTTGATTATGGTGTTAACCCCTGCGTGAACTGGCACCAGGTGCGACCCCTGGCCCTAACCTACAACCACTACTGCTATACGAGTAGTATATATATGTACATTTACCTATATGACCGCCCTTTTCCCTTTTCAGTCGCATTCAAATGCCGGCCCAACGTTTCAATTGGCTCACACACCGCTCGTTCTCCTGGCCAAAAGCGTTTTCATGCTTGTTAGGAAATTTGTATAATGCATAAAGTGTCGCTAACTTTGCGTATACGTAATGTGCAATGTGGCAAACTCCGTAGACCGTGCCGTGATGATGAGCAATTAGCAAACAATTGCAGAATTTTCATTTCAAACAGAGTCCAGCGGGTGAGTGAATGCCACAGATAATGACAGTGAAATGGGAGCCAACGAATGTAAAAGACTCTTTTTTTTTCTGTGGGGTTTATAATTCTATGAAATTGGGAATGTGGTTGCCATGGAATATTTTTGGTAGCATTACCAAATAAGAAGATTATTTTTGTATTCAATTTAATCATATCAGTTGGAGGTAGATACTACAACGCTAATTAGCAATCTAAAAGAGCTATGATTTAACGAAATATGTCGTGTTTTTAATCAGCTATTTGTTGGCTCTTTCCCATTTTTAATGATTTAAGGGATATGTAAAGGGTTTTCTATCCTGAACGGCTAAACTTAAACTCAGATACGGAAGCTTAATTATATTAATTATATTATATTATCTGCCCTTGGCTAGTGTATTACGAAGCCAGCAGTTAGCTAATGAAACTGTAGCTGAAGCTGTGGAAAAACTGCTGGCCTTGCCCAGAGTCGCAACTTTCCGCTTATAATTAAAAGTCAACTGTGGGGGATTTTTTGAGTACTCACCAGTTGGCGAAGCGCTGACAGGACTCACAGGATTCGCAGTGACATGCGGCGACCCGCCGTCCACTGCTGGCAGTAATAATTTCGAGAACGCAGCTATGTCGACGCCGTCAAATATTTGGGGTCCTGGAACGACATCTTCATAATACAAACTATCCGGCTTTGTGACCGGCATTGCTGTCGCGGAAGCTGTAAAGTTATAGTGCTCATCATCAGCTCCAGCCTCCTGCTGATCTCCTGCTGCAGCGCCGGATGATGTTGCGCCTGATGACGTGGCTGTTGCTGCTGCTGTTGCAGCATTTCGCTTGCGATTGTAGTACTCGTAGTTGGTTTTCGTGGCGGCGGCAACACAGACATCGCCGCCTTCATCAGTTGTCGCCGCTGTCACAGTCGTGGCTATGACTTTATCCTCGACCATAAATTGCACTTTTTTGCGTGAGCCCGGCATGATGGTTGCTCCTCCACTGGCAGTGGGTGTGGACGTGGCTGTGGGCGTGAGTGTGAGTGTTGATGTGTCCTGGGGCGGGGAACCCGGTGCTGTTCCTGTTCCCGTTGGCGTTGGTATATAAAACTGCGACTTGCCCGAGGGCGTTGCCTGGCCAGATATGTCAGCCGACAGCGGCGGCGGCGGCGGCGATGGCGAGACAGACAAGTCCAGCGTGACAGGACGCTTCAGTATGGACTTCAGAATGGATTCCGTGGGCGTCACTGTGAGCACTGTGTAGGGCGAATCCTCGGCCTCCTCCTCCTCGTCAGTGGCTGTTACTGGAGCTGGATGATTGGTAACTGGAGGACTGCTAGCTGGAGCTGGCAGAGTTGCAGCTGCTGGAGCTACCACTGTTACCTCCGCGGGCTCATCCATCTTTTTGTTGCGCGGCGGTCGTCGCGGTCCATTGGTCGTCGCTGCATCTCCGCTAGAGGCTATCATAATTCGCTCGTAGCTGTCACCCAGATCGGCGGTATCCTTCTCACCCAGACTAATCCGCTGGCCGGCAATGGCCGTCACATTGCCGCTGTAGAACTTGCTGCAGGTCCGCTGCTGGCGCTCCACTGCATCGTCGTTGAGCTGGGCATCCGCCACATCGAAGTCGTCGTGGGGCTTCCTCAGGTTCCGCTGCAGTTCGCTTGAGATCAGGTCATAGGGATTGACGTGGCATCGGAGGATGGACCGCCGGTTGGAGGCCCGTCCGGATGCCAGGCCGCTGCTCTGGAGCAGAGATTCGTTGTCCTCCATCAGCCAGCAGTCCGTGGGATCCACCAAAGAGGAGGGAGTGGGTGGCGTTTTGGAAACGGAGCTCATGACAGGCGGCGGAGGTGGTGCCCGGGTGCGAGTCCGACCCCTGGTTGGATTCCCAGCCGGCTCACTGCGGCTACGTGACTTGCTGTCTGCATCCTTGGAGCTTGGCTCCGGCGACAGGAGTCGCGTGCGCCGCATCAGGTCATAGGGATCCTTCTGCGGATCCAGAATGGAGGGACGTGATTTCTTTGTGGCACTCACCACACGCATCGTGGCGGACATGGGTCGCCGCGAGGAAGACGAGTTGCCCCCGCTGACAGCTGGCAGACGCACAGTGCCCCCAGCTGCTCCTCCGATGTTGGCCAGCGGCAGGCGTGAGCCCTTGCACTTCTTGCACACGCTCGCCTTCTTCACGTCACGTTTCGTGCCGTTCAAGTACTCCGCACAGGAGCAGATCACCACGGCTAGAGCCGTGGTGCCTGGCATACCCTCCGCCGCCGCAAAAATGGCCGCCGCATGAGGATGGTATCCATAGGAGGGTCGGGCTGGAATTCCCCTCACCGTTCCATAGATCCAGGGCTCCGCGTACTTCATGGAACGCGACAAGGCGCTGGGCAGGAACTCGGCGCCGGGCACTGGCGGCAATTGGTAGGCAGTCATCATCTGGTGATGGCCATGGTGGGGCAAGTGTTGCTGTTGCTGCTGCTGCTGTAGCTGATGCTGCTGCTGCTGCTGGTGCTGGTGCTGCATGTGCAGCTGCAACTGCTGCATGGCCTGCATCCCGCTGACGGCAGCTAAAGAGGCGTTCTTGTCCACAGTGTCACCGCTGCCGAGCGTCTTGAGCCGCTGACTCCACGATTTCTTGGACTTGTCGTACATGAGCTAAGAGGGAAGAGATCAAAATAATACAGTAAATCAATGAAATAATGTATTAAAGTGGGATAAAAGTTAAAGATCAATCTATCATCAAAAGAATTTAATAAGTTAATTAGATTGTTAAACATTTTATGACTTCAGACATCTACTGTCACTTTACATAGGCTAATATAAATCAAATAACATATTTTCTTTAGTAGGTTACCCCAAAAAGGGCTCACTAACCTTTCTGGCTTCGCTGCTAGTGCGCTCATAATATCCAATTTAAATTAGTGGCTCCGATGCACTCTGTCCTTTGTTGTCCATCAGCTAAAAACCGCCTGCTGCCTGGAATAAAAAAAGAGATAAAAAACGGAGAAATTATTAAAGCGCAACGCGTCCAGCGGGAAATCCGTTTAGAAAAGTTTTATTATTGAAAAAGTTTAAAATGCGATTATGTGTGTGTTAGAGAGAGAGAGTGAGTTAGGGTCCTGTTTTGTTTGTGCTTTGCTCTCGAGGCTCCTAATGAAAAATGGCCCAGATTAGCTAGGAAATTGATCCGTTTTGGGGGCCACAAATTTATGTTTACCTTAATTAATTTAGCTCTAAACTCGCTATAAGATAATTAGAATTTTTCGTTCAATGATTGCTTCAATGTTGTTTTCTTGGAGCCCGAAACTCAATTTGTCACATACAAATCCCAAGCAATTTCTCACAATTCTCCAGCTTATTCCTGCCAAATCAAATAAACCAGTCAAAGGAATATAAACCGCATTCAAGGCTCTCCTTTCTTTATTTTTTCCCATTTTTTTTTTTTCGAAAGTTCTTTTCGGGTTTTCGCTGCGGAGAAAGGAGAGTGCAGATTGCCGAGAGAGTTGCCAACACCTACACACTGAAAGGCGGACAACTTTGTTTTCATTTCGCCAGTGAATTTTTGTCATCATCGTGACCACTTTTCACAATCAGAGGCAACTGGACGACGCGACGGCCCAGAATCTTTTCTTGGTGCGATTGTTGCTCAGCTATTGCAACTTTCGAGTTGGCAAAAGCACACAGAAAAAAAGGATATAATAAGGTGAGACATTTGATGTTTTAGGGCAATTTCGGTGTACTTTAATTTCATCTACTTTAAGTTGTGAAAACTATACATTTAGCTTATAATGTATGCATATATTTCGATATTTATCGATAACAAATTTCTTTCTAAATTTGATGTGCATTTCGCCTAGTTGAATTTTAAATTGAGAATAATTAGACAATGTGATTTAGTCATGTCCATCTTTGTTTTAAATAAACCCACAAAGTTTCCTAAACTTTTGCTTTTCCCCTATTCTATTCACGAGTTTAAGAATGCACATATATCGAGAGGAAACGTTCGACATATATATATCCATACTCAACAAACAAGAAATAATATTTATTTAGAATTGATATATCAAAAAGTACCCAATTTGCCGTTACAAAATATCGAAATAATCGTAAAAGACGGACAATATATTTGGTTATTGTTAGTCAACAACAGACTATCGATGTATCGCATAAGTATCGCTGCTTTAAGATATCGATTAATATATCGTGCTTAGTATCAAATATGTGGATACTGTAGTCCCTCGTGCTTCATTTCCCTAAGTGTAGATGTTGCTGTAGCGTCCTGCAAGCGTCTGCTTGACGTTGCGGATATTAATCAAAATGCGAAGCGGACCCGCACTCGCACTGGGACTCGAACTCGAACTCGGACTCCCACGCGACTCCCGGACAAAGCCGAGAGAGGTGTTGGCACACTTTGGACCTGGCTTAGTCTCCGTCTTGGCCAGAGTTTCTTTTCTTGGCCATTACTGGCCCGCTGTTCTGTTTCTTGAGGTGCCCGGTGCCTGGTGCCTGGTGCCTGGTGCCTGGCCTGGTGGCTGGCTTGGCCTCAAAACACGTCCCGCTGCCCGTTGAAAAATGTTGATAAATGTTGACAATTTTTCCGGCAACCACTCGTGATAAATCTAATTTTTCTCTGGGTCTCTGGTTCGCCTTCAACTTCCCTTCAGCGTGTTTTGTTGTGTGTTGTGTTGTGTGTCGCTGCATTGTTGTCACCAGCAATTGTTGGTGTTGCTGTTGTGACTGTTGCTCTCTTGCAGTTTTGATTACATGGCAGCTCCTTGTTGTTGTTCTGGCTCTTGTGTAGGTGTGAAGTAAAATTAAAAACGTGTCATTTTTTGCTTTATCGCTTGACGCGGTGGCGCCCATGGGCAAAGTATCGCAGAGCAGCAAACAGCAGCAACACAGCGAAGTAGCAACAGGGAAACATGAACAGGAGCGGCAGCAACATGACCGGCAACGGGGCATGGGTGAAATTTAAGCCACTTTTGTTTGTTGCCAGTTTGACTGATGGCGGGGCGTTCGAAATGGTAAATATGCGAGGGGAGGTGCATTTCCTGCAAATAGCGCTTATACGCCGCGTGGGCGGTGGCCTGGCCAGTAAGTAAATACAAATTCCAGAGTGTTTGACAATGGTTTCCTATTTCTGGCTTTAGTTTGCTTTGTGGCATTATATATTTTATGTTTTTTGATGAGAAATTTAGCCCATTATTTTATTTCCATAGTTTTTTATTCATCAGCAGCGTTTTCTTTATTTGCATTTGCTTCTTTTTTAACTTTATTCAAGTTTCTATAGATTCCCTTTGTTGGCTTGTGAAAGTCGTTCACTTTCGGCCGTGACTTCTTCTTCGGTCGGTGCACTCCATTCATTTTCCACCTGGCATAATCAGCAATCAAAGGGAAGAATTTACATTTAAGCGGATTTATACTGTAATTAAGCACTTTGATTGTCTTTTTTCTGGCTGGCTTTGGCTAAGTTCGTTTTCTTTCCAGCTTCATAATTTTTCACGCTCAATTGGCTACCTTTGCTGGCCCCTTTTTTTAATATATTTTTTTTATTCGCCGCATTTGCGCCAAATGCAATTTGTCATTATAAATTTACGTCAGTTTAGGCAAAGGCAACGCGGAAAGACGCAGCCAAGTTGCACAAAACTTTGCCATCCAGAGAGAAACTCTTGGGCAAAAAAAAAGGAACTACTGCATTTTTCAATATATTTTCAAGTTAACTCGGGGTAAGTTTTTCCTCTCATTCTCGTTCTCGCTTTCGTTTTCGATTTTCCTTTTTTTTTTCGTTATTGTCTTGGCCCCGGGCAGTTAGGTGTCGGTTTCAAGCCACCCAGAAAACTTGGCCATGCCGCAGATTGATGGTCATATGAAAAAGTAGTTAACGCCCAATCGAAACTGCAGTTGCAGTTGCAGTCGGGCTAATTAAGTGACTGAGGGTTAAAGTTTAATATAAATTCGACTGATCATTTGTCCATTTGCCGGCGGAACAAGCATAGGGATGGGGAAATATAGCGATATATTTGCCTGTTGTATCGATGCATTGATTTTATTTGTATATCGAAGTGAAATATAATATAAAAATTTATGGGAATTTTATTTACTTTTTAATATTAAATTTATATTACTGCAAGCTTTAAAAAGAGCTGTGACCTTAAAGATTTTCTAGAAATTATTATAACAAATTAATCGACATTAATTATCTAATATATTAGATTACTAACATATAAAACATATTTTATATACCATCATAAAAACCATATTCAGTCACAATATCATGTAGAATTTTCCTTCCCGTTATATCCCTAGAAAAAAGCATTTAAAATGCAATTACAGCAGCTGCAGAGACAAAAGAGCTCCGTAAATATATATATATAGGAATATTCCATTGATGCGGGCATATGCTGGGCGTTGGATTGGGATCATGCCATAAGCGGATTAGTTAGACATCAGACATCCAGCCGGCAGCAGCTTCGGTTGCTCAGGTAACGCAGGTAACTCGCAGGTAACCAGACATACAGACACATCAAGCATACGCTCCGTTGTGCAGCTCTAAATTAACAATTTCATTTAGCTGTTTGCCGGCGACTTAATTTATTCAAGTGATGACGTCGCCGACAACGGTGCCGCCACTGCAGTCAGCTAAGAAAAATTGGCCAGGAAGGTGGGGATGAGCTGGCAGTCTCTCCAGAGAGATGGAGAGGCGGAGAGGATGCATCAGGAGAACTAGACGACGATGGCATAATCACCGCTTTGGAGCGCCAAATTTACGCGTTGCAAACGCTCGGCTAAGCTCGGCTCAGGCTAAGAAACATAAAATTGAGCGAGGAGAGCAGACACTTAAAAAAGAATCTATAAAACAGAAGGGAACACTGAACAAAAGGCTTTGAAAGTGAATGGTTTTTACTAGCAGAATAAGATTTAATTATAAAATACATTAGTTATTGCAATTACTTCTCTTTTACGTATATATTTATAAAAGGCTGATTACAAAACTGATAATAATATAATAATTTCATTAATACATACATATTCTTCTTATTTAATAGTTGTAAAACATCCTACTAACTTTATACCGTAGATGCTTCTATTCTTTACATTGATTATTATTTTTCCTAGTGGAAAAACCCCCATTACTTGCGTCCGTTGAGCGTTGCTGTGGAAGGAACCGCTTCGTCCTGAGCATGAGCATCAGCTGCCTTAAGTCCTGGCTGATGGCGACGTGTGCAACTTTGATGCTGCTGCTTCCTGCACCAGCTCCGGCTCCGGCTCCTGCTCCTGTTCCTGCTGCAGCTGCCACAGGCGGTTGCCAAAAGAACCCGACGGATGCGCCGACGAAGATGAAGTGGCTGACGTCTGACGGGCAGCAAAAGTGGAGCAAGAGCAGGAGCTGTGAAACCCGTCTGAGCCGGCACTCTATTTATATTGAATTAAATTTATTGAAAAACCTAATGAGCTATCTTTCCGGCCATCAGTTGGCAGCTCGTTTTGGCCACAATGCAGTGCAGCGCCAAAACAGTCGGCAGATTTATGCTTAGACAAATTAATTTATGCGCCAGACAGTTAAGTAAATTACGACAGACATAAATTGCGAAACCAAATGGCAAAGGAAGCGAAACGAAGGCAAGGCAACTTTTGGGGCATTAAAGTAATTTAGTAAAGCGTTCACATGGCTTTTCGAGGGGCGGACGACGACAAACTAATTGAATTTGCTACTTAGTGAAATGTGAAATGTTAACAACTCTTGTGCTACATTTGCTTGCAGGCTGTCCTGTAGGCTGAGGGCGGTGTGGCAAAGTTTTGTAAGTTGCCTTAAAGTGCAGGAGCTCGGCTGCACCACCAGCAGCCATTAAATTTGCGCAATTAACCAGACGCCGACGCTGAATGAGACTGTGTCTGCCCCGAGTTGTGCACACAAGTTTGCTAAACTAATTAAAATGCATATTCCACTGCCGGCAGCAACATAAATGCGAAAACTTTCGCTTAGACGCCAAGTAACAGGCAACAATGCAACATGCCAGGATAGGTAAACAAATGGCAGTCTAAGTCGCACAGCAACAGCAGCATCAGTGGCAACATCCTCCACATGCAACCACTGGACAGGAGAGACAGCAGACGGGAGAATCAACGTTGATGACAGTTTTGTCCTGGCCTGCTGCTCCTGGTCGTGCTCGTGCTCCTGCTGCTGCTCCTGTCCCTGCAATTTGTATAACATGCTGGGCAGTTCCTGCCAACTTCTACTATGCCACATCGCTCTGCCCCTCGCATTTTGTTAAAGCAAAACTTTTTGTAAACTCATTAGGGCAGTTGGCCAAGCAGGCAGCCAAGCGACTGCGCTAACCAAACGGGCCAAAGCCAAGCCGACAACAAGGCCGGCACGGAAGGCAACTTTTTGAAAGAAAACAGCCAGCCTGCGATAGGAAGGGACACCGAAAAAAATGCCACTTAAACTAGGGACTTCAACTCTTTCTAAACAAAGGGTAATTTGTTTAGAGTTTTAAATAATTTCAAGAGTTATTATATAAATATCTTTTTTAACTTTGTAAATATTTTTGTACCCCACGATTCTTGATTTACCAATTTAAATCAATGGCATCTCACCTGTTTTCTGCCCGTGCAACAGATGAGATGTTCGGGGTAACCCGGTTGGGTTCTGGGGACATTTGCTGGGGGAACAGGACCTGGGCAGGACCCGGACCCGGACCCGAAGTGAACACCGGGATAAACAAAAGGCAAAGACCGGGCCAAGATAAACAGGCAACTTCTTATGCAGGCCCGGTTTACTGTCGCTTTTCATGCGGCTAAACATGCCCGACGGTGCAGTTGAAATTTTATTTATTGCATTAACTCGAGAAGGCAGCCGTTGCCCCGGCGGTTCCCATAATAAACATAATGAAAATGATGCTCATAATGAAGCGCACTAATCGACGGCTGTCGCTTTAAGTTCTGTGCCTTGAACTCGACGGGAACTGGAATTGATTTAAATCGGCCGACGGGAAGTTTGCACGATTAAGCGACGACAAATGTCGATAAATAAATAAATTTTATAGAAAATTAAATAATATATGGCAGGAGCCGGGTGTGGGTTGATTGCTGCTGCAGTTGGGATATTCCTTTGGCAAGAAAATTGATTGTGTGGAAAATTTAATGTGCGGGCGGACATTTTTTATATAGCATACTTTTGAGTGTTTGCAAATTGCATCGCCCACATAATGCAGGCGGCAAACGGCAAGCTGCAAGCTGCATAATTGCGAGCATATGTAAAACAACACCCAGCTGTGTGTGCGCGTATTTTAATTGTTAACACTCACATCCACTTTGGCTGAGGTTTCTGTTTGAACATCGCAACGCATTTCAATAATAAAATTGACTTACTGGCCATTTATTTATTATGCCGCCTGGCACGGCGACGTCGGGGGCTGAATTTATTAATATTATTTGAGTGAAAATAATGATGTTGGTGTTAAGTTAAGTGTAAAGCACTTTGTGAAAATTATTTTCCAATTAAATGGGGCGGGCCAGCTCAATCACTCCCATGTGAGTTTCGTTGGCAAAAATAAAAACATGCTTTTGCAAGTTTAATGCACCCGAAATACTCATAAATTCCTAATGAATTGTGGTCGAGATAAGGACCAAAATGCGGGCTGAGCAGCGGCAAGGATGATTTGTCCTGACACGTGTCAAGATGCTGCACAGAGAAGTCAATTAGTGAATGCCACAAATTGGCCTCAGCTGATAGTTACATTGAGGTTGTCTTCTGTCCACATGGATTTTGGGTGGTGTCGTCTCCATTCATTTTGTGCAGATGCCACCACCGAATTGTGACAGGCCAAAAATAATATTTACAGCTGCGGTCAAAATAATGACACAGACGATATGACATCGTTGATTAATCGAAAATCGAAGACTAGCTCTATATATCAGTTAATGTTCAGCAAAGTTGGTTTTATTAAATCATTGCGTCATTGTCCATGACTTGTTAATACATTTTTTGTGGGTCAGAGGTGTTAAAGACTATTTATATTTATATTTATGCAGAATATATACTTAAAGAGCTCCCTGTATCGAAAAAATACATATTTTACTTCGTATTGGATGCTTTTATTGATTGTTTTGTATATTTATTAATTTATTATTATTATTATTTATTATTATTATTATTATTTATTATTATTTTATTAACTTCAAGTCTAGCTTAAAAGGTACCAAAGAATTCAAGCTCTTAGTTTGATGAATAATTATTAAAGTATCTATGATTAACGCAGTGCCCGCCACTTAAACTACTTATTAGATATTTTGGAAAATCTCAGTTAATTAGAAAAATAAGAATTATTTAGAGATTTACAATTTATGATGAAACCACAATCCAGTCTTTCTTGAGCCTATGCCTTAATCATAGTCAGAACTGATTGATGATTATCTGTGGATTCTTCACAGGCTCCGTTTGTCTCACAGCTCGGTGCTCTCCATTTTGGGATTGGCATTCTTGATGCCCAGGCTCTTCAGCTTGCGGAGGCGCAGGATCTGATGTTTCAGCTTGTGCCGGAACACAATCTGGTTGTTCACCGTCTTTAGTTCGTCGATGCTGCAGCCCTTGAGGTTTCTCACCGTCTTGGAGAGCAGAGTGTCCGTGATGCAGTACTTAGCTTTGGACAGGCGGATGTACTCCACATTTCGCTGGGACAGTTGCTGCCGGTAGAGGTAGAGGTGATAGCCTACGCTCGGTTTCTGATGTAGCTGCTGCTGGAAGCGATGATGCTGCTGCTCCTGGAAGCGGTGATGCTGCTGCTCCTGGGAGTGAGCTGCCACTGGCATGCTGTCCTCTTCGTTAATGAGCTTCTGGTAGCGCGGCATTTTTGGTTTACTAATTAAGCTGGGTTCCAATGAAGTCGAAGATCAGTTATAAGTGTGACAGATTCCTTCAAATATTTTGAATCCTTCAAGATTTGAACTTGAGCAGCTTCTTGGTGTTCCTTATATTCCAAATATAATATTTATATGTTGCTTGACCAACGTTTGCTGATGGTTTGATGCCTCTTCCATGGCTTCAACTGCTTTTTATACACCTCAGAGCAGAGCACCTCCTACCTGTACCTTCCGGCGATACAGACTTTTTTGGGACCCCTAGAACCCGTAATACCTGAGAGCTACCTGCTCTTTTGACTTATGCCCGGCGGCTGGCGTAATAAAAAACAATTCATTCTTAATCTGGCGTCCGCCATAAACTTTTCGTATTTTGCAAACACTTTCATTCTTAATCCGTTCCACTAATCCGCCCACGCGGCCGCCCTGGCAATTTACAACAAAAAATGTTCATCTCAACTGGCGCGTATAAAAAGATTAAGTGACATTACACAACGTATTTTCCCAAGCAGCTGAAAATATTCGAGTAAGTATTCTGGCTGGCAGCAGTCGATGAGCATGCACTTTCATGGCGAGAAAAGGGTAAACTGCAGGGCAGGATGCCAGCCGAGCAGGATTAGCGAGCGGACACAGCTGCTCCGCCTTCAAGGATTCATTAATGATCTCCGAGAAAGACGGCCGATATCCGTCGATTTCATCCGTGAATATTTCCACTTCACACAACGAAAAATTAACTAATTTGTTCTTGAACTAAAAGGATAATTATAACATTTTTATTTCATTAAAATAATATAGAACTTAATAGAATTATTTTACTTCCTTTTTCGGTTTATGATCTTTATAAGAAACATATTGTTTCAAACTTAGATTTCTTTACATTTTTATTTATATTTTTTCTTTGAAAAGGGTATCTTTTTTTAATGGTTTAGGATCCCACAACTTAATCTGCTTATTCCTCAGCTCCAGTTTTTTTTTCATATTCCCGTCTGCGGAATGACTTTGCCAGTTGAAAATCGCCGAGATCAAGTTTCATAACTGCCTTGTCAGAGGAGGAAGGGAGGGATGGCGGCAGTGCAAAGTGCATTCAGTATAAAATGGAATGGAAAATGTCGCATAGATTCCATGGCAACTTTTTCGCATTTTCACATTTCTTGCCTTTGCATAAACCATCATGTCAAATTCTTGATCAAATAAAACAAAGTTCAACCTACTTTTCCTGTATTCCGAGCTTAAATAAATACGGGCGGGGAAGAGGGGCAGGCAACAAAAATAAAAGAAATTCTAGGGAGGTGGCAAGAAAGTGATAGACCTCTGGCAAAATTATGGCAAACTTTAGTTTTTTTCCTTTAAATCTAACGAGACGAAACGAAACTTTTGCAAGTTGAATGTTGAAATAAGCAATTTTCGCGTTCAACTACGGCGCTGGTATATATGTATATATAGATATAGACTAGACAAGATGGGGCTGGAGAAAAATAAAAAAAGATTGAAAAGTAATTGCATTCAAGAGCTTGTAGTTAAAAATGTATGGCCATAGTGCACAAGAATCTAGCGGAGCGGGAAAAAATGATGCTGCCGCCCGCTGCTGTTGCTTTTGCTGCTGGGAAATATTGAAAATGTAATTCCAACTGTTGTCTGCCCTCCGATGGTAATTGCAAAAACCGGGAGCAGACCGAACGGCAGTATTACAACCAGAAGCGAAAGCAGCTCGAAATAAAAGTAAGTTAAATTGAAAATGAAATGCAATCAGCTTGAGCTCTTTGGACCATCTCTGTGCCGGGATCTGGGTCTGTATCTGTATCTGCTGGATGCATTTCCATTTCGCAGTTGCATTATTAACGAAAGGTGTGAGCATTTTAGCCGTGTAATTGACAAAGCAACATCAGCTTCAGCTTTCCCATTAACACTTTTTCTCGGCAAATCACTGGGCTATAAAAATCGAGGAGAAAAATACGGAAAGGTATATTGGTTTGTGATGGGAATATCAAAATATAGAACATAAATATATTATAAGTATTTTGTTAAAACAATAAAAAAGAATTTAAGGAGTAATGATAACTAATTTAAAAGAATTTCTTGCAATACAAAAGATTAAAGATTGCAATATCGGGATATGACTAGTAATTTTATTTTTTAGCTTTTCCTGTAAGGGAAATATATAAACAAAAAATAAAATAAATTAATTAGCCCTTAAACTAAATAAATAATTAACTTCTGGCCATAATTTTCTATAAACTATTATTTTCATTATTGAATAAAATAAACTCAAAATTATTAAGTTAAGTCTCTTAATATCCAAAAAATAATATACAAGGCAATCTTAGAGTGCTTGTTATGTTCAGAAATTTAAAAATTACAAACACTAGAACAAATTAAAAAATATATTTATATAAAATAAAAGAAAATCCTTATTTTAATAACTTTTAAGCCGATTTCATGGTAAAACGCAACACCTTTTAAAATAAAAACCTAAGAACTGAATAAATTGTATGGTAAATACCAAAACAGCTTACATCGAAAGCCTAAATCAATTTTGTCCTTTTTGACTTCACCGATGACCTTTTGCACATTTCTTCAGGTGCAATTTTCAGGCAATTTTTGCCAATTTATGATGGGCAAACATTCAATGCCCACTTTTCGGCCTCGTTTAATGGCTTATTTTCCTAGGATATTTGTACAAATTTTCCTCTCCATCTAGCTGCACATCCCGTATGCACAGGTGGGGCCCCGGCCAAGGCAGAGTCAGAAGCTTTTGCTGAGTGCCCAACGAAATTGAAACATATTAAGGAGAGCTCTCTGAACGAAGACGATGCTGGGGTTAGAGGCGGCCAGGGGCAGCAGCAAATTGAATTGAATCGGAGGCAGGCATATCCTTAAAGCCTGGCTAAAACCACAGTCCCGAAATGCAGTTTCACAACAGTCCACAGTGGTGGCGGCTCAAATGCAACTCTCTCGACACATTATCGCCCAATCAAAACGTCATAAATCAGCTGACGGGGACAAGTTTGATTTGACAGCTCGACGCAGACTTCCCAGCTCGGCGTTAATATTGCACTGCTACCACGATAAGCAGGCAAGTAGGAAACGCTCCCAGTATAAATCAAATCAAATGACAATTAAAGCGCCATTCAAAGGCAAATGCCTCCCATTCCTATGCCGGGCACATGCGAAAAATGCAGCTGGTGAAAATTCGCGGAATAAAAGCGCCGAAGTGGGTTAGTGGTGGCAATTAATTAAGGCAAACCTCAGCGACATTGCTCAAAAGTATGCAACACACGAACCGCAAAGGCAATGAAATATTGCAATCACTAAAAGAATGAAAAGCCACCGAAGTGGGGTGCAAGGGAGGGGGGTGTGTCATTGGTTACCCAGTGGAAAAGCCAGGGCCGCCTGCAGCTTTGAGGTTTCCTCTCCCCGTCAGCAGATCCATTTCCCTCTACATCTCCATCTTCATCTCCGTCTGAGAGTTTTCCTTCTTTGCCGGCGTCTCGGTTGGCTGCCTGACGCCCGCTTGCCAAAATTAGTTTCTGTGTCAAAAGTTTGAAATGAGCAAGCTCCTCTTTGCTCCTCTGATGCACAGGAAAAAATGTTGTTTTATTTATGAAACAAATTATGATAGTGTTTAAGTAAAATTGAGAATGTATTTGCTTTCTTCCTACGATTTGTATGAACATCTTTTGAAATTTATTTTGGCGTTGGGAGAATAGAACAAAAAAAAATGGTATAAAGAAAAATATTACCATATTATTATTCTAAATATTAAATACATGTAATTTGTGTTAGTTTTAAGACCTTTCATATTTTAATGAAATTTTAATGCCTGAGAGAAATTAAACACATTTCATATTAAAAATTGTAAAAACAAACATACATCCTTGCAGAATTTAATTTCAAATAGTAGCAGCTTAATATGAAATACAAAATAATCTATTTTTTAAAATTTAAATCATCATCATTCATTCAAAATTGTAGTGTATTTTAATTTCTAAATATTAAATACATTTTTTTTGTTTAAAAAGACACTAAAAAACTATGAAAGTTAATACAGTATGCAAAATAATTAAAATTATTTTATTCTGCCATTATTCTGCCATAAAAAATACATAAAAATTCGAGATATTTGAACTTCTTTCGGTGTTCTCGGGATCGCCCAGTAAAAACTAACCAACGAAAGCCAGAGGAAAAACTACTCGACGATGGGTTACCGAGCGGGTGAGAGGACAAAGTTTGCGCTGCGCTGATGTAGTTAAGAATTGGCAGCAAATGCTGCTTAATTTCAAAAGAAACTTTACGTATTTGTCATGCGGCGCACATTCATTGCGGTGTTCATTTGAGCGCTCATTCAGGCGGCGCCAGAGAACCGGAGGAGCCGAGGAACCAAGGAGTCCAGGCCCCGGGACGTTGACAAACGTTGCCTTGGTCACTCGACAAGAAATATGAGGATGAGGAGTAGGAGGAGGATGATGACTCAAGATGCTGATGATGACCAAGATGCTTCTGCATCGGACACTCGTTTAATAATTCATCAGCATCACAGCCAAAGAAGTGGCGATGTGGAATTCGCGTTAATTTGTGGTCGCCGAGCATTGAGTGCGGTCACTCTTCTTTCTCCCCACTCGCTCGCTCACGCACTCGCTTCTTTGTGAGGCGCTTGTGCGCCTCATTTCCTGTGGCCGACTGCCATTTGACTTGCAGTTTCCGTTTCCGTTTCAATGACGCTTTGATTGGCCTTGCGGTATCCGCTAAACCCCCCTTTTCTACACCAAGGTTTGACCATTAAGCGATAATTATTTTGTGTGTGTGGGCAAAGCACTTCGCCGCTGACCGCATCGCAAACTTTGGAGGTTGGCGGCCACTTCAAATGCGTCTTGTGTTTGCCCCAAAGAGCCGTGGAGTTCTTTTGGTCATTATTAATTAGATACAAGTTTATCCCTGCAGCACTGTCTTTAATTAAAGAAAGTCAAGGCCAAACCAAAATAGCTGACATTGCATTAATTGTTGTTATAAATAAAGCAAGCTAACATGATACCGAAGAGCGGATGAACTCTTTCAAATAAAAAATTATATTAGCTATGGAAAAGGAAAGCAGAAATTAAACTTGTCAATGGCTTTGGGGGAATTCAATCATTATGACTTCCCAAATAAATAAAACATTGATGAAAGCAACATAGCCTAGAGTCATAAATCATAGATATTAAAATTAAGCTATATTTCTTGTAGTAAAATGTATTAATCACAAAACAGGAAGCATAATAAAGAGTAAAATGTTACTTTACAAATTATTGCCATAATAAATTCATACTTTCTAATAAAACTTTCAAAATGATTCCCTATGAATCGCAAGCCATGGGAATTAAAAAACTGATTTGCCAAAACTTAACTAGTTTGGAGATATTAAATAAAAACAAAAACACACTTCAAGGCCGCCAAACAAGCTTGGTGAGTAACTATTGATCCAGTTTGACTCTTGGACGGAAGGAATAAATAAATATTTGATTGCAAATCCAAATCTGTTTGACGGCGACACACAAAATAGCCAAAATAACCGAAAGAGTCTCAAAAGAGCAAATACAATGGAAAAAAAGATTAAATTTGAGTCGCTAAGCCATGCAAATAAATACGTGCAGAATATTGAGAGATTCCAGCTTTATCTCACCTGCTTAATCTCGCTCGTCCGTTCAATGGCTTCGGTTATGTTGTCTTTTGCCTTCACTGCTATTATTTCTGCCTTTAGCTGCAAGTAAACATAAATAAATTGTTATCTTATTAGTGCTGAGTGCTTCGCAGTCGGAGGATATTTGAATTTTTGGGCATCGCGCCGCCGCACGTTATTTAGTGCGCACACAACAATTGCAAATTGCAATCTTTACGTTTAATTTAGCGGCTGAAAGTTGCGCGCAATTAAGCAGCCATGCAATGCACGAATTTATTTTATTTACAGTCCCCACACGGTACAATCAACCAACAGATACCAGAGATAAAACCAGTAGAAGTCTGGTGTCGAGTAAATTAAATATCATAATGTGACAACTTTAGTGTTGCGCCACTGTAGTTAATCTATGAAATGCATGAGCCAGTATTTAATTTCCTCGCAAGCTTTACCTATAATTTCTCCTATCGCGGCTACCGACACCTAACCTCAACAAGCACGTGCTTGGTGTCGCAAGGGCCACTTGAGTGTACTGACCGTAGTGCATCAACGCCCAACAACAACTCTTTTCGACTCTGATATTAATTCATAATTCTGATATAATTCATAATTAAAACATAACTGAATGACCTGCTAAAATTAATTTAATTCTAAGATTTTATGAAGACTATGGAGTTAGTAATCCAAATAAAATAGAACAGCTCACCTAGAAGAAGAATGCAACAGTTCTTTTTATGATGGGGGACCTCGAAATAATATCAAATAAAAATGGCCAGCTAAGGGAAAGCAATAAAAATGTCTTATAAAAAAGGAGCTGCTGATAATAAAAATAAAAATTATATTTATCAATAAATAACACATACATTTTATCGTTAAGTTTACTTGATCGATGCTTCACTGTACTTGATTTTATTTCTATTTGTGCTTGCAGTTGAATTTGCATCGCTCGCTTTTTGCAGATAAACAAACGCGCGCTGCGTGCCTATCGGATCGATTGGGCGTTGAGGGCGGGAATTTCCGCTGGGGAATGCGGAGGGAAATCGCGGCCATATCGGGCGGGGGGGTAAATTGGGAGCGGATGGTAGATGGGCGAGATGGATGAGGGGAGAAAACTTCATTATCGCTCTGCAGGTGCGTGGGCGTTTTGCAGAGCGTTGATTTCTTTGGCCGTAAACATTTCCGGGCCGAGGTGCGATGCAGTCGTGTGTGAAAATGATTTTAAAATTGGCGCTGGATTGCGCAAAGACAATCAAAAGGCAATGGGCGTTGATGATAATGGCGGGAAACAAAGCAAAAGCAATGGCAACGGCAAAGGCTAAAGGGGAGGCGAGAGGATTCACGGGGACACGGTATCCCAAAGTGAAATTTTGACAGCTTTTAATTGTGCAGCGAGGCGAGAGTCGTGCTGCCGCTGCCACAGCAAATCTCCATATATATATATATATATATTGCCAAATGTATATATTTAAGGGCCCTTTTACGCGGCATGCAATTATCAAAACGCATCACGCGTCAGGGCCAGGCCAAAATGATAAGCGCCGGTAACTGCAGTTGGCAGCAGCAGGTGAAAAGGGGAGTAAAAGGTGCAGGGGATAAGGAGGAGGGCCAGGTGGCCAACTGTCAGCTTAACGCCTCAACGAGCAAAGTGAAGGCAAAATTGCATTTGCCTTGGAGGCCGCCGCAATTAACGCGGCATCATTTCTATCCAACTTGACGATATTTCAACTTGGCGTGAATTCGTCTCAGCTTAACCCTTGGCTAAAAAGGGGTCCCGAAAAATATTAAATAAAATACTACATACTACTACTTATATATTAAAATAATAATTTAATAGATATTCGCAAGATTTAGTACGCAGCCTAAAGTATTAATCGAAGAAAGACAAATTTTTAAGTTAACTTTTCAAGCCCTTTTTATTCACAAATTTATATGTAATTAAATAATCAAATTAAAGTAAATAGCCACCTTATATTAACAAAACAAATAATCCAAATAATCTTATCATATTTCCTTTTAAGATCCAGGATAAATTCCAATTGTAAACATAATATTTTCTATAATTATACCCCTGAAACCTTTATGCTATTTTATAGTTTTTAACCAACTTTCCCCTTCATATTTAATATATTTAAAAGCCCTGAACTCTGGCAATTTAGCGGGTTAATTGTGGTTTGGCTGGAGGCCCCAGTTTGAGCTTGTGCCGTGCGAATCATCATTAATAGACCAAAGTGAGAGTTTTCTAGCGCTGCTGCCTGCCTGCAGTGGCAGCCGCTCCTTACCGCCTAATGGCAAAATGAGTGCGCACTTTAAGCCGCCGAGAAAAACGCCGAGGAGCAGCGCAGTCATCATCTGTTGGGGCCCAAGGCCTTTCAACTATTTATAACGCACACACACATCGGGCTTAATTAAAAACTGTTGAGCCCTATGCAAATGTTCCGCAACGTACCGTCGCAGCAGCAGCCAGCAGCCTGCTCCTTTCAATTGCACTGCAAGGTTAACGAAGCATAAATCTCTGCTGATAAGCTACAATCAAATGCAATCAAACTAAATTCAATTTAATGGGCAAAGTCTTCTCGGATCTGAGGAGCCAGGAACTAAAGTCTAGAGACTGGAGCCGCCGCCGTTCAGGAATCGGGAATCTGGCTGCAATTCAAGTGAAATCAGCTGGAAGGGAGCCAGCGGAGCCAGCGACCAAATACAAATTGCCAGCTCAAGCTCGGGTTCAATCCCGCTTCAAGGTGGCCAAATATTGCTTGAAATTGATTAGATACGCCGACTGAAATCGTAACTGGAGCCGGATGTAGGAGAGGATGACGTGCTGGCAAATTAAAAAGAAAACTAAGGCTGCCATGGATGCCCTTTTAAATACTAATTTAAGCCGACTTCTTTTTAGATTTGTATAAATTAGGGAGACATGTTAATCGGCGACTTAAATCTAACCAGAAACTAACTGCTGAAATGTTTACAAAAATCAACCGAATCTGAGCTTGGGGTTGGTTCGGATCTAGTCAAGGTTGCCCCCATAATCGCGTCCCTTCCGCTGGGTTTTATAAATATTTATATTCCCGTCAGGGGCGATGCATGCTGAGGTTCCACCACCACCCCAGCTTTTCTCGGTACAGAAAAGTAAGCTTCAGCGAGTGGGAAATGCGTGGAAAGCCAGCGCGAATTGCGATGCGGAAACTGCAACGCCAGCGACAGCATCGCTTGTGCTGGTTGCAGCTGAAGCCGACTTTCCCCCTGCAGTTTTCCCCTCTGATTTCCCAGCCGTTTTCCCCCATTTTCCTCCACGAATAACTCCCCCACTTTGCTGGCAATTCAAGCGTTGCGAAAACGTTTCTGCCCTGTGCTTTTTGCCCTCTGTCTAGTCTATATCCGTCTATATCTTCAGTGCACTCTGCGCCCATTTCCCAGCCCCGATTTTATTGCCATCGAAAGGCTCGTCGACAGACAGCGACCGCAAAGCTAAGCCTCTAAACACTTGAAAAAACCAAAAATCAATTAGGAAATTGACTAATTTGTTGCTTTTATCAAGGTAAATAAATAAAGAAAATTACAAATGTTAATAACATATTGTTGAGGTTCTAAAATAATGACTGATTAATAAATTAAACAAAGGCTTAAAGGAAACAAATAAAATTCTTCTAATAGATAAATAAAACAGGCTAAATTTTAATTTTAAAATATATTTTAAAATGTATCTTTAAGGCAAACTGTAAAACAGCGTATGAAATGCACGAACAAACATTCACGCAGCGCTCCAGTAGATTATTTCCTCGCAAACTTTACCTATACTTTCTCCTATCGCGCCTTCTAATTCCTAACCCTAACAAGCACGTGCATTGTATCGCAAGTGCCACTTGAGTGTACTGAACATAGTGCATCAACATCCAACAAAGAAATGATTGACTACCGAATAATATGGCGAAATATTCCTAGAAGCGTCTACAAAATTAAGTTAATTGATTGACATTAGACTTTGATCGTTCCGAAATTCCACTGAAATTTAAATGTACGTTTTTGTGTTCTCTTTTTTCCTCGGTGTACTTCAAATGTTTTCCCGGTCCGGGTTTTTTTTTTTGGTGGATGCCTGCTGACTGCCTTTCGCCTTCGCCTTGCACACAACTTGCCGAATTTCTGTTTGGCTGTGTGTTTGAGTGAGTGTTTGCTTAACATTGTTCGATATTTGGTTCAGCGCTAGTCCCCGCTTTTCCCTTGACTTTTCCCCCACCCCGCCTGTCCACAGCTTCTTCTGGCTTCTGTTCATTTCTTGACTTGGATGTTTATCTTCAATGATTTGCGATTTTCCGGCAATTTACGCAAAAATATGTGACGAAATTTCAGCACTCCCACTCAGAGAGTGTTGTATGTCTACTCAACTGCAACAGTTTCTTGTATATTTATTTCATTTAAAAAAATATCTATGTATTCCGCCTTCCACCCAACTTTATGCGTTGCGAGCGTGATGTCAGAGCCCCAAAAAAAAAAATTTGCAGAGGAAATTAGCGTGCAAAAATGTTGATGGCAAATATTTGCTGTGGAACCGGGACGATGGGGGTCTTAAAAAAATACATCTCCCACGCTTTTCCATTTGCTTAACGAATTTGGTAGATTGTCTCTGGCATTTGGCTGCAGTTAATTGAATTCGAAAGGTGAAAGGAAAACAGACGTGCGACGGAATGAAATGGATTGGGATGGGATAAATCGGATCTGAGCGATACCAACGAAGTACTTTATTGGCTGATTTATCGAAATAGCAGAAACGGAAATGAAACGGAAATGCGGAACCGGAAGTCATAGGCATTAGGGATTGTTCGAAGCTGAAAAAAAGTGAATCACCCAAAAATTTATGTACCTTAAAATTAATTTAACAATTGAAAGTACAGCCACTCACTTCGATTTTATCGGCAAACAATAATATTTGCCCCTTTTCAACAAGTGGGTATGCATAAAAATTGTTCAAATAAAATATTTAATTTAAGACCTTGGGGGAAATGCTGGCAGCATCACCCAAGCAGACACATCATCATTATAATCATCGTTATCTCTGAGATAATTGTCGCCATTGTCGTCGGTGTAATGATCATGTGCTGATTTGATAATTAAAAGCAAACATTAAGTGACGGAGACGGAGACGATACAGCAGCGCACAAGTAAACCTCCGCAAATACTAAAAGCACCATAAAATGCCGGCAAAAAACATGGCAAAACAAAAGCAAACGATATTCTTAAATGCCTGCAGGATTGCTCAGCGCCGAAGGAAGCTGAGCCCCTGCTGACCAATAGAGCCAGAGTTTACTACTCCCTTTTCTGCTGTTATGCACAACAAAAAAAATTAAATAAAAATATAATCTAATTATAAAAATACTGAAATTACATGAAGACCTTTTTTATTTTAATTTTATTATTATTTTTAAATATTTAATGAGCTTACAAGAGCTTCCATTCGACGCTTTCTATAATACTTTCCTCATATTTAGATGGGTTTTTTCTTTGAGTGCCAATCAGCCTCCTCCACGACTATATCTATCTAGTGGGTAACAGTAGCAGTCGGGGACTGTCTCAGTGTCTAACTGTGGCAGCGATAACAACTTTCGTGCGTGGCCAGTGGCTTCAATTGGTGGAGGAGATGAAAAAGGCGGCAGGGAGGGGGACTCTCGATGTGTTGTAGGAGAAAAGAGCAGATACTTTCCAGCCCCTTCACCGCGCACCGTGCGTATGTGTGTGTTTTGTCCAGGAATGGAACACGTTTCGTTTCGTGGCGACAAGGTTTTTGCTCCGCTGATGAACTCGCTACGGGCCCCGGACTCCATACCCCCCACCCCGTCCACCTACCCTCCTTGTTGGCCAACGCATTTTTCATTAACACGCCGGCGAAAAGTAGTTGATCCGCTTTTGGCCGTTACACTTACATCTGTGTATATGCGATGTGTCTTATTGTATCTGTATCTGACAGATACGCAACCGCCAGCCCAAAAACCAGACCTTGTGCCACTTTACGATGTGTTTGCCCGAGAATCTGATATATATATATATATATGTAAGCATGGATATATGTATATGAGGCAACTGGCAAATTGATTAACGCTAATCGTCGCCATTTTGTGCGATTTTAATAAACAGCACTGAACCTGAGCGCGGACTTTAATTTGTTATTTTTTTATCTCGATTTTTATTTTGACAGCTTTTTCGTTCATTGGCTTACAAAAGCAGGATTATTTTGGTGAATAAACAGGGGGTGGAGAGATTTTTGCGGGGAGCGGTCGAGCAACTGTAAATTGCAGGCGCGACAGCTCACAAAAATCTCGTTTGCCTAATAGCCGAGTTCAAGTTGAATGGCTCAATTTCTCAATCTATCAATTGACGACCGGCGACTGGCGACTGGCAACTGGAGACATCGCCGTCGCATCAGCATCATCATCGTCATTTTTAATTAACAGTCAAATAAGTTGAACGCACACAATCCTCACCAAAAAAAGGCAACCATTTCAACAGTAAACACAAAACTTAAAGAGCAACAATGCAGTCAGCCCAAAAATAGCCGGCAATCACAGTGGGGAACCCTCATAAAGTACTGCAACTTACGGTCCCATCCAAACTGGTTTCAAATCAATGGCCAACAGAACAGAAATGACTTTTCGAAAAGCGTTTAACAATCTGCGCAATTAATCAAACGAACATGGTTTTCTCTTTAAATATTCGAAATATATAAATACTTGAAATTCACGTTTCATGCAATGTCAAAGCATTTCTGCATAAAATAAAATTGCCATTTATATCTGTCAGCTACCGAAGAGTTTTTCTTATAAAAGTGAATTTATGGTTTTAAAAAATATGTATCGACTTTAAGAACTTATTAAAAGTTACCATTATTCATTTGATAACCAGGTATTAGTTGTTGCTTGTCGAACAACAAATATATACCAATTAGGAATATATTTTGCAATTATTTTCAATTAATTTTTTTGTGCATCTGCAAATTTTTAATTGTAAAGTAAGCACTGATTCTAAGATATTTATATGATAGTCCACTATATCTTAAGACTACATTTCCTTATCTTAAAGCCTTGAACATTATCTTAAATAATAGCTGTATTGCCTATTAAGTATAACTGTGGGACATAATTAAATTGTTGAGAGCCTCCTCCCATTGCTTTGTATTCCTTGTATTTAATTTAAAATCCAGATTAGATCTTTGCCGCGTATTCTGGTAGCTAGGAAAAAACTGCCATTAAAACGGAAACCAAAACCCAACATAAAATAAATCCCATTCTTCACTTAAATTCACATAAATGTTTTTTTTTTCGGCTACCGAAACATTTAAAGTCGCTCGGACCAAAGTGAGAACATTTAAAAACGAGAACCTTCAAAAAAATGTGGAGAGAACAAAAAATAAAGCAAAGTTCATGAACTTTAGGGAAGCGAAGAATTTCTCACACAGCCATGGCAACGGCGTCAATTACATGGCAATGGCTGGGCGATGGAGATGAAGATGGAGCTGAAGATGGACCAAATGGTGGTGGAGCAGGCGATGACCACGGCTACTTAGAGGTATTGCAGACCGGGGACCAGCTTAACTTTTAACCGCACAGAAGTCGACATCGATGTGCCCGGGCCACTTGAGTTGGTTACGGCCAAGTAATTAAAACGAGTCGGAACGAGAAAAATCAGCCCAAAGAAAATGGGAAAATTCTGCGCCACGTAGCCGAAGAACTCCGCAGTCAAAGCCGCTGCTGCCTCTGCCGCTGCCGCTGCTCTCTCCGCTCGGACATTGCTCATTTCGTCGTTTCGTAATTAATTAGTCTTAAAAGTTAAATAGCCCAAATGATTTTGGACAGGCTACAAAGGCGCTGGCTAATAGAAAACGTTGCCAAGAATGCGCCAAAAGGGAGAGCGGGGCGCCGCCAAGGAGGATTCGGCCGGACGGGCCGGGAATTTTCAGTCCAGTTCAGTTTGGGTTCGGTTCAGCAAATGAAGATAAGATACGTCTTTGACAGGCCCGCGACTGCAGAACGTACAGAGCAGGGGGCAGGAGGAGTGCATATTTGTGTAAATTTACTTTTATACACACACCGACACACTAAGAGAAAAATGGGTCTTCATACTGATTTTCTTTCTATTAAATAAAAGAAAAGAAATGCTATAAACATTTTCATTAACATTTTCTTTTCTGGAAGTACATACTCTTTTATAAGTCTTTAAATGACGAACAGAATTCATAAACTTAAAGAAATATGCAAATTGGTTTTTCATACATATTAAATGCTTCGAAATAAGACGTATTTTTATATACAAAATTAGGTAAAAACAAAGAATACTTATTAATATAAGAGAATATAAAGATTTATGATCATTTCTGTTAAAAGAAAATGGTTCTTTCCATCTAAATATTACAAGAAAGCTATATTTTATCTTAAAATATCAATGAAAGATCTCTTAGTATTTTTAGTAGACACATCTCCTATATCAAGTTCTCTTCTTCCGGTGCACGAAGGGACTTTGCCAATAGCAAAGCCAGTTGGATGCTGTCAGTTTGTGTACGCATTGAATTGCAGGAAGAATTTATCTAACGCCGGCAGCGGCTGTGTGCCGAGTGTGTGTGTGCTGGGGTGTGTGTGTAGACTGTTCGAGTATCTGGTGGATACGTGTGAAAGCTGCAGCTCTGCCCGTTGCTGCCATATTGATTGAGACAGAATTTATTGGCCAAGTTAGTGCCCTGACTTCGGACCGTCTGTGTGCCAGCGATGCCAATGCTGATGCTGATGCTGATGGTGTTTGTGTTGTGACTTTTTGACATTAAAAATTTGTGCGTTGTTGTTGACTTCGAGCATGTACATAAAATGCTGGCTTAAAGCAAAATGGCAAGTGCACATTATACATATATATATATGTATATGTACCTAGTATTTGTATATTCAAGTGCTAGCTGCTCGGCTCGTTAGCAGAATTTCTCCCTATTGCGATGGCATATTTAAATATTTTGCTGCAACGTTCTCGGCTGCCACACAAATTGGCAAAAATCAACTCACAAAATGCCAGGCTGCCCGGTCTACACCCTCAATGGGATGGCATATCAATTTCATTTGGCTTTTCATACCCGATATTCCGCATATATTTGCCAATTTATTTTACACATTTGCTGCCAGTTCCTGTGGAAATTGCCATCCGCTTTAAGTGCCTGGACCGGCCACCTGCCACAGAGAATTTAAATAAAGCTGCAAAAACCGCAACAACTTCGACCAGTGCAGAATGAAGTGCAAATCGAACAAAGCCCAAAGTGTGGATACCCTTGTGATGGCCGTCAGCCATTAGCTTGTGTCCAACAAGCTGCTAAAAATATAAAAACGGCACAAAAGTTTAAGCTGCCGTTCAGCAACAAAATTCATTCAAATTAAATTTCAGGCAACAAATCTTAGTGCTTGACTGCACTGCCCAAAATGGGTGATAGAGAAATCATATTTTATAACTAAGCATAAAGAAGGAAACTTCGAATTTAACATAAAAAACTACAGATCAGCCTATAAAAACTCTCTATAAAATATTTTCACAATATCTAAAGACCTGATTTGGTTAGGAAAGCCTTTTCTGCAGTGTATCTGACCCATGATTATGCATCCAATATGTTCAATAGATGGACAACTCTCTAGATGCAACTGGGCCAAGTGCCGGCTACTTTTTTGAGGGGAAAACGGCAGAAGCATCATCGGCCCTCGGCATCTCTTGACCGCCACATGCAAATTGCAACTGATTCCGCATTCAAGTGCCTGGAGAAAAGCCCGGAAAAATAGCTGGCCCAGAGAGATAGAGACAGAGAGAGTGAGCATTGGCCCGAGATCTGGCGCCCAGATCCTCTGAATCCCAAGTTCTGAGTCCCGAGACCTGAGCTGGCAAGCTGTTGCTGCGGGCCTGCATAATTTATGGCCCAGTCTAGACCAAACTGACAGCCAGGGCACAGTACTCAGTACTCAGTGCTCCGGAGATAGGCCCCCTGCCAATCCTTAATTGTTCAGGCAGGCACACATTTTTTGATGATGAGCATTTTTGGCATCTCATATTTGTGCTGCTCGGCCACATAAATTTACCAGCAGAATAATATTTTCGTTGGGCGAGCGTGTTCGCAAATATTTGGCCAAGACAAATTGCAGTAAACAATTTGCAACAATTTCATGCGGTTGCGGGCAAAAGTCCTTTTAGAATTTACCGAGAGAGAGAGAGGAGAGCCTGAGCCTGAGCCAGCCCAGAGCGGCAATTATAGCTCATAAGTTGGAAATATCCTTGGCCCCCCCTCGTTGACCCTGGCCGAGGTGAAGTTTATGATAAAATTATCAACTTAATTGCCGGCCAGGGAGATGGCCCAAAGTGCTCCGACTCGGGCTAATTGGGTGCCATATGAGGGAGCTCTATGCTGCAACATCGGCCAATAGCCGGCGACTGTTAGCAAACTTTTGAACTGGTTTCCTTGGCCAGCTAGCGAAAGCAAAAGTTGTCTGCACTTGGTATTTGCATTCGACGTCTCCTGGCCAAATGCCGCCAAATTGGGTTAACGACACTTGGCCATGGCGATGTCGATGGCGATGGCGAAAAAAGTGCACTTTCCACGGCTAGTGTCGCATAGAAAGTGAAACTGGCAAGTTGCAACTGCAACCAAGTTGTTATACATCCCCAACAATTACATGGCTCGATTTGGTTTCGTTTCGTTTTGGCCAAAGAAAGTGAAGCCAAAGTGAGTCTGCTAATGGCAGGTGCCGGCCGCACCATCAGTAGATCTCTGCAGGTGGAAAAAATCTGGGGTCCGAACTCCGAGGAGTGCCAGAGATTCATGTCAATTAGAGCTGGAAATGTTACCATCATCTGGCATCTTACGTATGAGAGTATAGATCGTTAGACCGTTGTATATCTTTGGGGGATTATGCAAACTATGGCCAAGACACGAGAGTTGATGTTGATGAAGAGGTGGAGTGTCTAAGACTCTTGATTATCCCATCAAATAATTACTGAGACAGGATATTGAACCAAGAGCTATTGTCAGCTTATTCAGCATTGGAATTTAAAGACAAAGTCCAAGAGAAAGATATCTTTTTGAAATTTAATCCGTTTTTACTTTTTATTTGAAATATTTCTAATCACTAGGGCGTAGCTTTTCTTGCTTCCTATCCTTACTAGTTTAATGGCTCCATCTTGAACTAATCCAAAGGAAACCCCATTGAAATGCTTAACTCCTTAACTACTCCACTCAATTTGAATTCAAGTTTCCTGCTGGAGCATGCACTTGACTGATATGTCAAATGTTTTCACTAATTTGTGGCATTAGCAATTGCCATGTGGCCTTTCAGCAGAAGTTTCATTTGCATCATTTTGCCTCCATTTCTCCGCCAATTGAGAGAGACTTTCAGAGACCTGACTCATGAGACGCACAAAAGTCGCAAAAATATCGCATAATTAAGCGGCAAGTCAGGAACTGAAATGCAAAATGCGAAAAGCACTCCGCAGCACGAATCGTTGCATAATTCTGCCTAAGATGCAGCCACTAATGGCAGATCCAGAATGCAACTCCGCCGAGACACAAACGAGAGACAGAGAGAGATACTCGCACACAAATCAGTGGGAAGCGAAATCAAATGAACTAAGCCGCAGCTCGTAAGGTGAGTCGCCTCCAAGAGGAGTCAACGCAAGTCAAGTCAAGTCAAGGAACCCATAAGCGTTGACAATACGCCGGGCCGAAGGGAAAAGGGTTAGGGAAACAGAACTCGAATGCCAGCACATGCTAATTATGCTATATTTATGTGGAAAGCACAAAACACCGAGCCCGGAACTGTGTCTCCGTGCGTGATGTCTCTGTTGATATGCACTTGCAGAAAGGTGCTCTAAGGTCTTGAAATTGTTTAACAAATCATTTTGTTCATAAATCAAACGAGAAAGAACATTTTATGATAGCTTAAACCTTTTTAAATGCATTTCCTTGAAGGAATATAAGTTTGCTGCATTTGTTTTTATGAAAAGATTTGCCAAATTCTTAAATTTCTAAGATGAATTCCATTACATAAAAGTCTTTGTAATGATAGTTACCTCCCTAAACACACAGTTTTGGGAATATAAACCAAAGTAAAACAAACTTTTTCCCATATTTTGTTTGTCGTTATTAGTGAAACGTCAGACTTGTAAAATGATTTGATTTATGGTAATGTTTTTGCACAAGTGCATATGTGCCGAAGTGCATTCGAGTGCAAAGGAGGAGCACATTTGGCTCTGTGGCAAACTTTTGCCTGACATTTGCCGTTCGGTGGCCGTTGCCATTGCCGTTGCCGTTCATGTTCCGTGTTCCCTGCACCACGTTCCACATCCCCATCCCCATCCCCATCTACATCCACGTTCACGTTCACGACTTTGACAAGAACGCGGGCCATCAGGGGCCATTATCATGCGCCTCATCAGCGCCGCCGTCTAACGCCAAACGCCAAAGTCATTAAACTCTCGACGCGCACAGCATCGCCGGCAATGGTCTGTTCTGGAGGCACCAACTCTCCCGGCCAGCTCCATCTCCGGCTCCATCTTCTGGCCAAAACGCCGGCTAACGACTAATTTGCGCATATGACAGGGCGACATGCGAGTCGTTCGTTCCATGGGCCAAGCCAAGTCTGGCCCGCTCGTATTTTCTGGCCCTCAGTTAAAGACTGCGACTGCGACCGGCCTGCGATCCGCGATGTCAACGATTGGCAGCTCTCGTTCGTCCGTCGGCAGGCTGGGATAGCTATGTGCGTTGCTTTCCCATCGAGACCGCTTCAGATTTTCCATGCACAAAAAAAAAAAACAACCTTTGGGATACGCGTTAGGAAAAGCCACCTGGATTGTCAGACTATAAATTTCCCTAAAATTAAATTGGTTTGTGAGTCTTACAAATAAATAGTTCTGTTTCCTCAATTTAAATAAATTTATATCAGAAATTGATCTTAAAACATTCTTTCTTTAAGGTCCTAGTGCTTATATTTATTATATTTCCTTTTGTAATTGTGAATTAATATTGTTATAATAATTATACAAATTAAATCTTAGAGAGAAATAAGTAAAACCAAGCCTAATTAAATGTATAAATAATACGATATCTTTTCGAATAAAAATATTTGTTTATTTATGATATATTTTCTTAAAAAAGGGTTTATTTTCCTAAGCTTTTCCTTTCTTTAAAGAAATATTTATATATTAAGTTATAGAAAAATCACCAAACTCTGTAATCATCAGCTGATACTTAATAGTAAATAGTACTACACTTTTATGCTCAACTTTCACATTTTTTATCGAGTCTATATTTTTCTCCAAGTGCTAGACCGACTTTAAGCGACCGTAAACGCCCGTCTAGGCCCATGACACGTTTATGTGCTTTAGATGATAAGAAATGTGCAGGCACTGCATGGCCATTCAGGCCGAAAAAAAAGAAACAAAAAAAAAAAAAAACTGTAAAGGAAAGGAAAACGGAACGTCAACCTAACAATTGCACTTTAAATCTGGCTAAAATGCTGGCGCCCGGGGCGTATGAGCAACAAACGAGGCGTTGGGCTAAACAAATCGTCCAATTTGCTGCCAGTTTCTATTTTTTTTCTTTCTTTTAATATATGCACTCCCCCATCAGCGGTTATTCACTTCGGGCTAACGAAAAATCATATGGCACGCAATGGGGAAAATGTTGGAAAATGTTAAATCATCCCGTGCAGCGAAAGGCAGGTGAAAAACCAGGTGGAGACCTTTGCTAATTGCTGAGAAATCACGTGTGAGCTTGCACATGGTAGGCGTGGCATATATGCCATAGGTTAAGGTGACAGGTGAAGTTTATGAGTTAAAGACCAGAAAAGGATGAACAAAAGGGAAATTTTGATGGACTACAAGATAAAGATAGAGCATAGTATGGAGGTGATTTTACTGAGAGTATTAGGTCCCAGTTAGTTAATCTATTGACATATTCTAACCGGTAGCATTTTCCACTTAGCACCGACAGATGTCAACAGACTCCTGGTTACCATTCGTGACCATACGATTTTCATGCGTCAATTGAATGCCATTAACACCTTAAGGGTCTCCTGTCTCCCCATATACTGCCACCGATACCACTCGGCTTCCAATCTCTCCGACCTGGCCCCAAACGACAACGGCCTAAGCACCGGGCTGACAATGGCATTAGTCTGCGGACTGGGGACTTTAGACTGTGCGGAAAGCGGAAAGGGGTTGGGAAATGGATGGATGCACCTTCGGGGCAGCAGTCTAATTAAACACGACAGTGAAAATGTGCTCGCGTTGCCATTGACACGTGTGCCTACCAGCAACAGCGGCAGCAACAAAAGCAAGGGGGCCCAGCACCAACACCAACAATAGGAATATCAACAATGGTCAATGTCGAGGCGGATGCAGTGCAGCCGATAGGCCGTTAACTCAAACAGCAGCAGAGAGAGAAAGAAAGGATTATCTACATATTTGGCTAGCTTCTAAATATTTATATTTAAAGGTATTAAATACTGGTTTATTCTTAAGATTCATGCTAATATAATTAATTCGCATACTCTAAAAATAGAAAGGGAGTGAGTCCATTTCTCTCAGTGCATAAAGAAGGCCAAACAGCAGGCGGCGAAAGTCTGGTCCTCCTGATTTTCCGTTGGCCAACAGTTGCCGTGTCCCTCCAAACCCAGGCCCGGCGATTCAGGCACGTGATTTATGTGCGTGGGTGCGCATTTTAACGCGCCGAGAGTGCCAAGGATCCTGCTCCTGATTCTGGTCCTGTTCCCGCTACTGGACCCTCGCCAAAAGCACACACGCACACGACAAACTGATGTCAACTTTATTGAAAATCGCATATTTTATGTGGGCGTGGACGTGGACGTGGACATGGTCGAGGACGCGGACGTGGATGTGGACGCTGGGCGCCAGACTTTCCCGGCCAGGCAATTCAATCAGGATATAATTTTATGCGTAACTTAAACACGCAGGATATGTTAATATTGCGGCCCACGCACACACTCGTAAGCACATAGATTTATGTGTGTGTGTGTGGGCCCAGGAAAAATCGTTGCACTTTACGGTCGAAATAACAAAATACTACATACATATGTATATGTATGTGTAAATAACTTTGTGAGCGTGTGTTTGTTTGCGTGATTAATTAATTGTGTTTAAAGGATAATTGCCTCTAGCTTTCATTTGATTAAATTTCAATGTGCGAGTACGAGGTAAAATCAACCTCAGGTCAACGGCAGCAGCTGGCTTCCTGGCAGATTACGCACAGATCAGGGCCACGCGACTTTTCGCATTAAATTTTAAATGCACTTCAACGAATCAAAATTATTTAAGCTCAGCAGAGTTGACGAGGCCATTATGGAAATTCGCTGGAAAATCCTTCGGGGAAACCAACGAAAGATTGTGACTGGGAATGCTGGGCCAGTAATTAAAATGTAAATATGATAATTCAATGACTTTCACAGGAAATCAAAGGAAAGGCTTTCTTAAATTAATCAATGAGGCATTTAATATAAAAATTAAAATAAACAAGTTTCAAGTAGCAAATAACTATGAAGTATTTTAATTTATTTATTTTATTTATCTAAAGCTAAAGTAAGAGCTAAATAGGGGCTAAGAGACATAGCAGCTAAGGCCTTCGGCTCACAGTACATTTGGTTTATGGGTTATAGCATGGTTATAGGTGTTTACAATGAATTATATTTTGCAATAGATTGAGATTTACAATAACTGTTTGTGCATTTATAATTACTAGATATTTACTTTATACATTTGTTAGCATTCATATTTTGTAAGAGATTTGGCAGCTGTTCAGGAATTTGAGGATGTTTTCTGAGTTTTTAAGCCCTAATAGTTTTGCTGTGATTTTATTTAAAGCTGATTTGTCTGCAGGACCCATCCTCTAAAAACATAAAGCTTCGTTCCACAATCAATTAGTTGCATTCCGTTTGGCTGGCTTTTAACAACATTTTAGTAATTGATTAATTGCATTCGGTGTTCGTCAATTACAGCCACAATTTAAGTAAACCTTTTTTTTTTTGTGTTTTTTTTACTTTTTTGAGTAATATTAATCTGTTGTGGAATATTATGAGAGACAGCTAAATCGCAAATTAAATTTGCTATTTCTGCTACGTGACTCGTGACTGCTGACTGGTGGCATGATGCGTTAATTATGACAATTTTTTCATGCCCAGCCAAGATAGATTCGTTCGTTAACACGCTGAGAAGTTGACGTGTCAACTGTCTGTCCCTCTATATATGTATATATGTAGGTAGTATGTAGTATAAGGCTCCTGCGTGCCACTTCCTGTTCCTGCATAATCGATGGCAGTCGGAAAGTTTTTTCATTTTTGTCTTTTTTTTTTTTTTGTGTTGGCCAACAATCTCACACGCACAGGGACCAAAACCAGCAGCCGAAAGGCAGCCGCCAACAACAAAAACAGTAATAATAATAATAATAATATAACCAAGAGCAGACGGCAGACGGCACCCGGCCAAAAAGTTTTGTGAAACAAAATACGTAAATCTCTTTAGTTGGCTCATAATTATGACATTAAGCGGCGATGCGGCTTGAATTTTAATTGGCATTCCGTGCGTTTTCTATTTATTATGGCTCCGCCGTTTCTTCTCCGGCTTGTTATTATGTTTATTAATAAATAATTTCCAGCTTGTTGGCGGGGCTATTGCCAATTTGTGGCCATTCATCGAGATTCGCATTTATGGTCACACAAAACATGTGTTTTTGCCCATAACCGTTAACAATTGTGGCTTGTCAGCAGCGGATTGTAGGAAATAGGGCTTAAGTTTTGTGTAAATGGCTAGAATAGCATGAAAATGTCAGCCTTTTTATTGAAACCTTTTTAGATTTTTCTCAATATGGTCAATACTTTTTAAAATAAATGATTAGGACCATATATATAGTTATTCCTGATCCGTTCAAGCTTGAATATACCTAAGACTAGTTCTTTTTAGTATTTAAATATCTTATTCTTATACTAAAATATCCCAAATTCAAGTTAATTTATAGTTCAAACTAAAAGAGATCCCTGGCCGAGTTTAAGCGATGCTAATGTAGTTCGAGCGACTTGGATTAATTGGATGAGATGTCTAAAATAACTTGGCTGATATATATTTCCCATCTTAACATTTCGTGACCCGAATCGATTCGTTAGTTGCATAAGGCGGACATGTAAATTAAGGTTAACGCTAATTGACATTTCGATTTGCACATAAAAACTTGGACTCGAAGTCCCGAAAACAAATTGCGGCCAATTCTCTGTTGTTTTTTTGTTTATGGTCACATGAAAATTAAATTAAATCTGCGTGAAAATACGGTTATTTTGTTTGGTTTGTTTATTTGCTTTGGCTTCGCTTTGTATTTTTATTTTTTTTGCTGACCATCTTCCGTCTATGTTTGCCCTTCACACGCTTGAACTTTAAGGCATAAAAGAGCCGGTTGCCAGCGAACAATTGAGAGCACTGAAAATTGGTAACAACATCGTTGGCCATTTCCGTGCGATTGTCTGGCTGTTGCTCTTGCCTCTTCTGCTGATAGCAATCTAAGCCAAAATGTTGCAATGCCAGGCCAACAGTTACGGCGGCAACTATGCAAACGACAAAAAACAACTCACTGCAAATACAACAAACACAACGGCGACAACAGCTGAATAAAGTTATTAGCGCATTTAACTGTGGCAACGGACGTGGCGCACACTCGTTGTTCGCATTGTTCATTCCCCGTCTGCGAATGCAATTTCCATTTTAATTACCTCGAAAAGCCAGCAGAAACGGCTGAAATGCAGAGTCAACCAGAGGCAGACGCTCGGCAGACAGTGGCGCATGCGTCGTGATGCATAAGTAACAACAGGCAGCGGCAACACAAGTGGCAGCAACACACCAGCGACAACAGCAACACCAACGACCCAGCACAGCAACATGGCAAAAGCAAACACAAAAAACAAAAATAGAAACAACACAACGGCTGAAATTAGTCACACATTTCGTGCATCGTTTAAAATACAAATGCACTTGGCGAGGTTTCTTCCATAAGTTGCAAGTCGAGGTAGAAATTAAGTAAAACTATTACAATTGCTGGATAATATTATCTATGATTGTTTTTGGTAATTAATATGCAAATAGGCTGTTGAAAATACAAACTAAAGCATATATATATATAAAAGCATAATAAAAGGTTGTTTAAATATATCAATACAGATTTTTTTTACATTAAAAGTCGAAATAAAAAAGCTTGTTGAAAAATTCTCCTTTCACAAGCAGAAATCCAATTTGAAACATTTTCCTTAAGTCAGTAGGCAACTCTACGATCAACCCTCTTACAACTCGTTGCTCTTTGCCGGCGCTATTAAAAATGCGAATTAAAATTCGACTTGTTGTTGGTCGGTTATCACTATATCGCCTTCGTTGGCTGTGGTTGCTTTTATTTTCGCTATTACTGGAGACACTTGTACTGCTCGCTTTTTCTGTGCATTTTCTGCATAAATATTTCAACACTTTCGCTTTTGTTTTGTGTCACACACAAACACATACTCACAGAGTGGGGAAAATTGTTTTAATTATTCCCAACGTGAGCGGTGAACTCCCTTCCCTTCGTTCGCCGCACAAGTTGCCGTGCATTTTAATTGCATTTTTATTTAATTTTACCTTTGCTGCATCTAATTTGTCGTCATCTTGCATTGTGGCCCGGTATTGTGGTTATTTTGTAATCATTTTTTTTGCCACTAAGCTTTTGTTTTGGCCTCTCGATTTCGTGCTCAGCACTTCCCACGCACTTTGCAGGCATATCTGTTGATTTTAGTTTTATTTTTTTGCCTGTCGTCGTGCGATCGTTTGCGTAATTGCAAAAAAACACAAGACCAAAACAAATCATGGAAATAATTTCGTCACAGTTGACACCATTGTCTGCGAAAGTACGTCATGAAAACGAACTCTGTTTGACAGACAGAGAATTAATGCAAATTTATATAATAACTGGTGTGTACATAACAGTTCAAAGCAGTTGTCTAAGTTCATCGGACGATGATTTATGTAAATTTGAGCGTCTTTTAAACATTTGCAATGTTTAAATGGAATCCGAAATACCCGTATATATTTTTGGGAATGCGGGTTTGAAATATAGGCTAAACTAAACAAATATAACACTCTTCTTCGCTGGGAAATCCACAAACCTTAGCTGATTCAACTTCCGTTGCGTCTGCGCAATTCTAGTGACCCAATTTCGAATTGATTTCCAAATTCATTCATTGTTAGCCCCGATTCGCTTGTGTGTTTCCTAATTTATGACCGCCTCTAGTTTTTTTTTGAACAGTGGGCGTTTCGATAGATTTACATACAATACAGTTTGTATTCGTTTGCCTGGCTTCTGACTTCTTTTGTGTGTGTTTTCCTTTCTTTGAGCTGCCCAAAAATGTAAATTTTTGGCAATTATGAATCGTTTAGCTTACCATTTGCGATCATATTGTTTGCCCACAGATCGTTGGGGTTAACAATTCCATCAATAATAAACGCCAACAATATTGCCGGCTTACACAATCGTATAAATTAGATTGAGGGAAAATATAATATGCAAAAATTTCACACACCAAATGGTAATTAATAAGAGCTCAACAAAAACCAGAGCGCTGCCAGGCTATATAATAAATTAATTATAGCCCCGATATCAAAGCGAAAGGCGCCGAAAGCTGAAAACTGAGAAGCAGCCATGTGTGCACGCAAAGAAATGCGGTAATTTACATGAAGATTTTAAAGAAATGCATTAAGAAAATGTTGTAATAAGTATTTTAAAATAAGTCACCATGTGCGGTTTTTAAATATCGTTTTAGTTGAGGTGAGAATTCCGAGTTTTTATATAAAAATATAAAACAAATAGTTCTCAAGGCATTTGAACATGTCCAAAAATAGAGATGACATACAAAAAATACAGCAAATTCGAAATCTTTCATTGGTTAACTCTTCCGAACAAATCCCCTTTCCAGTTAACGCGATTACCACGCATTCTTTTTGCTATTTCTCAGTGTACAACTCGCGATGGTTCCCCCGCAAACCCACCCTTTTTTCCCCAATTCCTTGGAAGTAACAGTAACAAATAATTAGCTTGTAAACTAAAAGTCATCATTAATAATGATTACCGCTGTGGGATCTGGCGGCGGGTTCTTGGTGCCCCGTCCATTTCTGTGCCGCCTCCGATTCTCCCATGTTGTGTGGGTGGGTGGCGGCTGGCAGATGCCGGCATAAACGTCAACATAATTAAGTGAGCGACTTCTTGGGGCATCATGGCATCGCCCTCGGCATCGGCATCGCCATCGACTTTTTCTACTCGGCTGCGATTTATTTCGCATTAACGTTAAATATTGCTTCCTAATTAACCACGGCCCGCTTGCCACATGCAAACAGTTGGTGGGAGTTACTCCGAGGCGCTATAATGACGCCCGATATACAATATACCTATATATATACAAGCTCTTGTATCGAGTTCTGCCCTCGATGATGAGCGGGATGATGATGCGTCAATTTTGCGGCAGCTAATTAGTAGCCGGCAAAATAGAAAAAAAAATATAGAAAAAAACACGCTTGGCATTTACAGTTACTGTCAAAAGTTCTGGGCCGGAATTTTCGGCACATGGCCAAAGCCCATAGTCCGAAACCCAAAACTCTAACTACGATTTGGCGTGACGCATTACAGTTAAACTGATTTTTGTTCGTTACAGTTTTGTGCTCTCCGGTCATCAGCCCATCCCTCCCGTCATGTTTTTATTCCCCAACCTTTCCTCTGATTAGCGGCTAATGAGTGCCAATGGGATTACGGCTAATTTACTCGAGAAACTAAAGGAAGTCATGCACTGCAAATGGGGCTAGATGATCCACTGGGTGGCCATAAAAAAGGGACTCATTTTTGAAGTAATTCCATAAATAGATTATAGACTAAAATAAGTTAAAAGAACCTTGAAAACCTTACTAAAAACAATAAATTATTATGTATTAAGAGCATTGAAATACATAGAATATTTTCGGCCAACATGCAATAGTGTCATAGTTCTTTATAAAATAAAAAAAAACTGCTACGCAATATAAAGTTCGTCTTAGAAGTACTCGACAATTCCGACCTTTTTTTCCTGGAAATATGCAGATCATATTTTGACTCCTATGTGCTCGCTCTATAACGAATATTATCATGTGCTATCTGAATCGCGAAAAGTCCTTGTCAGTAAATGTACCTAATGTTAAGTTGAACTTATCCTCTTATATGTAAATCTTTACAAAATCCACTCGATATGAGACGGAGTATATCATTAAAAAGATCTGCTACCGGGTCAGGGAAAAGGTTATTATTAAATTTTTTTTAATGTTAGCACCATACTTTTTGTTAGCCAATGCAACAATGCATTAATTGAACTCTTAAGCTATAAACTAAACTATTATAAATCATATGTAGAAGACAGTGATTGTAAATACAATATTAACATAGAAGAGCTAATGTCTATACTGAGTTAGATGTTCATCATATTATCTTATCTTTCAGCTTATTCTCTTCTCTTTAATTTTAAAGAAGCCAACTAATAATTGAGCCATATAAGCTTACTGCCGAGTATTAAAATAAAGTCAAAATCAATCGAGCATGGCCAGCGGTGAGATCTCATATGAAGTCGTCGGCGGAAAGGCACTTAATTTAAGGACATGACCGTGGCCACTTTAAGCCCGTCCACTCAACTTTCTTTTTTTGGCCCAGAGTCAGAGCCATAAAGTATACCGACAATGCTCTTAGCCCGACTTTGGGTGCGATAAAAATTGATATATAATGGATTATCGTTTATTACACGCACGATTACCCCCCGCACACACAGCCACTCGGGACACGAGGATGTCCTTGCCCGCATCCTTCGCGAAATATGCATATTGTTTGCTTTGCTTTCCTTCACTTTTTCCTTTTTGTTTTATGTTTTTTTTTTTTTTTTGCCTGGTATTCCCCATTTCTTCATTCTGCTTGGTGCGGCGGTGGCGGCGTACATTTTAATGAGCCCCACAATTTGCATCTGCAACTGTGCGACGGACGGTCGCTCTCATATGGTTTTTCGACCCGCCGCGCGAACAAACAAAGAAACGAATAAATAATCGTACAAAGTATTGCCGGCCATAAATATCGGAAGCCCACGGGGTCTGGAGAACACGGGTGAAGATGCTGCAACGCGGGCGACGATGGAGACGATGAATACGCTGGATTCCGTATATGCGTTGGACGCCATGGACATGGAGGTGGCTGGATTCGCGCAATTTCCATGCAGCATGAGTCGACAATAAAGAGCCATAATAAAGGCAGGAGCAACAGCAGAGAGAGGGAGAGCTACAGGAGCAGCAACACCCACAGCAGCAACATTTTCAGGAGTAACACCAAGAGGAGCCATCGGAGATGCAACGATTGTAATTGAAAAACTCGCAAAAATAGCTGAGAAATATATATTCTTATTTAAGCGTAGAATTTTTTTACTTATTTAGTAATTTATAAATTTCTTTGAACTACGAGTTATTAATAAGTAATAAATTATTTGCACTTGTTAGTGAAATTATTAAAGCCGAAAGAAACCTAAACCGGTAGATAATTATCTAATTATTGCCTTAAGGAAAACTAATAAAAATAAAAAAAATAAAAGCCAAGTTTTTTTATAAGCAATTAGCGAGCTAGCCAAAGAAAATATCCAGCTGGGCATCCCTATGAGCGGCAAAGTAGCAACAACAATAAACAAGACGCGCAGCAATTTCACTCACTACTGAGAACTTTACGTACTGTGACGAGGACTCGACTCCCACACCAGGAGGTTCTTAACTCCTCACCCTCCAACCCTCCTCATCTACATTCTCTGCACCACCCCACCCTTTTTGGACCTTCGTGCACCGTGTGCACTGAACGAAAATTGAGCCGCTGAACGCATGTTGCGCGCGCTAATGGGGCGTATGCGTAATGGTCGCGCTTATTAAAACTTAAGGAGGCGTGGCCGGACTCATTACCAGCGGCTACAAGGTACTATGCTTACCTTCCAAAGGGAAATTGTGGCCGAGTGAGTTCCGATTCTCTTCGCTGGGCAACTGAAATGAAAGGAAGGAGGGTTTGTGGTGAGATGGGGTTTGCTTAGATATGCTTAAAGGAGGAATTAATATTTGTAAATGTTTTCGAATTATTTTAATAAAAAAAAAATGGAGTTGAATTAAATGAAATGTGTTACACGTATATGTACATAATCTTTATGTTTTTTCTTATATTAAGTAATTACATTCTTAGTTTAAAGCGTAATTCCTCCTTTGGATATTAAGATGCTACACTATTTCACTATATTACTTAAATACTTTCATTACTCGACCCCATAAACTATATGTATTCATAACCAGCCGAGCCGATTCAGCCATGTCCGTCTGACTGTCCGTCTGTTTGTCTGTCTGCCTGTCCGTCTGTTTGTCTGTCGGTTTCTACGCAAACTTTTCTCTCTGTTTTATTAGCTAAATCATATAGCTGCCACAGAAACGATCGGGTCAAATGGCACATTTAAGATATGCAAATGAAACTCCATAAATGCTTTTATTTGTATTATAATTTTAATTATAACCGCAGACTTATAATTGCATGCAAATCGGACTACTGCTCATATAGCTGCTAATGGAACTCTTGGAGTAAATTTACATATTCTGCAAGGGTATAGAAACTTCCCCCGAAGTTACCTAGCTTTACTTACTTGTTAAATCTATTTTCTGCTGGTGTAGGTCCTACAATTAAATATCCAATTACGTGTTCGTGTCTTTATTTATTTTCAACGGACAACGACGTGACATTTATTTCTTTTCTTTCAGTGCCGACTTTGCACTTACTCGTGTCTGTTGTTATTATATTATTGCTGCTGCTGCTGCTCTCTGTCTTGCCCCTGGTTGCCTTCATTTATATTACCCTGGCCTCTCTGTCGCCACTCTGCGCCTGTATTTCCCGCTGATTTTCCCGCCACTTGCCCGCTTTTCCCGCACGCTGCGCACTCATTTACCCTTTAAGCGAATCGTTTGCGACCCAACCTCCCCCTTTTTTGCATATCATTTGCGCGCATCTTGTTTATCCCCCCCGTCAGCCAACCGGCGCCCCTGGCAAGGCCCCCCTTTAAGTGCATTACAATGAACTACGCCGGAGCCCCAAACAGCCACCCCGTCGTGACTCGTAAATAAGTTTTATTGTGTTTGTGTGTGTGCCCACGCCCCCGAAAACAGGGTACCCAACCCCTAAGCGAGTCGAGTCCCCCCGCAGGTCCAGCAGCGATGCAAGTTATCGCTTCCTTTGGTTTTTTGTTTTCGCTTTTCCATTTTTTGATAATTTAGCCAGCTTGCTGCGCTCCCCAACGAAGTTGTCTAAATTGCTGGCATACATTCTGCTGCCAATGCACAGGAAAAACTAGAGTAAGTTTCTACTTAAATATTTAAACTAATAGGGAATGATATTTTAGTGGGAGCAATGCAGTTATGAATTTATTTAGATTAGAGGTTAAGATCCATTTAAAGGATATTCAAAGGAAAGTTCTGAATTCCTGAAGAATAGAGCTCAGTTCATAGCTTGTTTATCTACTTTCTTCTATCTATTTCAATAAATAATAGTATTTATAATATTTTTGTATAGTTTTGTATAAAATATCTGTAAATATAAATTAAAGCTCTTTCTTACTGTGTGTTGCAGTTGCCTCTGCTACTGCTCCTGCTCCTGCTACTGCTGCTTGTGCCTTTTGTCTAGGTCCCAGGCAAATGACTACAAGAGTGGGCTTAGCTGGGACTCGAGGACCGGACCCGAGGACCGGCGTCCCGGCCTCCGCCGTTGAATTATGGCATTCCTAATATGGGGGATAGCTGTTGCTGTCCCCTGCCCCAACCAAGCCCGAATGCCCCCGACCTTTGCTCCGCTGCTGTTGCATATTTAAGGGCGAATGGGCGCAATTGTTGCGCGTTTTATTGTTTTGGGAATAAGTGCGGATTTATAGAATATAGTATATACATTTTTTTCTGCAGTTGTAGTTTTCTGCCTGGACTGCCCGGGGCTAAGCCGGCCCCGCGAGAGATTTTCGGTTTGTTTTTCTTATGCAACAATATTTTTAAGTGCAACGCTCAGCAGTTTTAGGCCGAAGGAATATGAAAATGGGTAAAGCAGCCGGAAAAGGAGACTCACATCGACAGCACATGACGTGAACTCAATTACGGTCTACTATCTGCCACATATACGTATATATAGTACTCCCACTAATGGGGGCGTGGCAGTCGGAGTCCACAAATTACGAATGCCGCTTTGCATGTAAATGTGCACTTTTCTGGCCCAGCATCAAAATTAATATACACCGCAGTGCCCCCAAGAAGAGTGCAAGAGAGTGAGAGGAGGGGACCGGGAAAAGAGACAGCTGTAGAGACCTAGAGAAAGAGACAGCCACAGAGTGCCAGAGATGGCGCAATAATAACAATGAAAATGCACAGAATGCGCCTTATATAAACGACAACAAATTGCCCATTTGGCACAGAAGACGACGATGATGAGGACGGGGTTCGTTAGTGCTCCTCTCCAGTCCTCCGTTGGCTCGGAGGGGAAATGGTTAGCAAACCCGTGACATGGTAGACATTAATTGGCTGCCATGTCATTCTGTTTATGGACAGGACCTGGGCCCACTCTCCTTGCTCTCCACTGTCAACGCCAGGCAATTCAGATCGGAACATTAGCGCTGGACGCGACGACCAGGAAGGGAATATTGATTAATATACATACAAAGACTGGTAAGGAGAGCCGTTGCGAGTGCCATGATGAATGGTAATTCGCAGGAATATACCACTGCTTACAACTGCCATCTACATAAGGAGTGATTCATAGCCATAACAAAGTCATTTCTAAGTAGATTCTTTGGACATAATTGGTTTAAGCATTGGCTTAGCTGAAATCAATCACATGTCATTCCTCGGTTTTTAAATGAGTCAAGGATAGGAGATAATAAGCTTCTGAGCGATTTTCCTTGCTTAATATATTCCCAAAACTATCGAATTTTATCCCCTTAATTGGTTTTAATAATCACTTGTTTAATAAAGCTTAAACTAATAAATCTTACAGATAAAATGATATTCTTGAATGAATGAATTCATTAATTAATTACAAACATTCCCCTTTGACAGATGCAAGCTAAACAAATGCACACTAAAAACCAAACCCCGTTCGCTTTAATGACCCACTTTGCGACTCAATGAAAAGATATCCCTATCAATTCGATAATTGTTTCCCCATCAATCAAAATTGATGAATGCTCAGGCCTCGCCCTGCACAATCCGCTCTCCTCCGATTGATGTCCCTGACCCCAAAAGCCGACTCGGATGCAGTAACAAGCGGAAAGGCAGGGAGGCAGGCAGCCATGTCAGCTGTCCAGGCAACATTACGCATACGCCACATGGGACGGACGAAAAAGGGAAGCTATTGGGATCGGAAGGCAGAGACAGGTCGAAGTGCAGTTGTGTGTGTATGTGCGGTGCGTCAGGTATCCAACAGACCCGGGCTCTGGTTGTGTCTCTGGTTCTGTTTCTGGTTTTTGGCCATGGGTCCTGTGCCGGCTCTCCAGCTCTAGACAGCCGTATTATTAACGCAGTGGCTGCTGCTGCTGGCATTTGCAATTTTACGCCGCGCATGTGCCACTTACGTGTTTGGCTGCCACAAAACTCCGCTTGGCTTGGCTGACTTGGCTAAGCTCCTATCATGTTCAAGTGCTTGGCCCCAAAAAACGCAACGAAAACCAAAAAAACGAGAAAGGGACAAGCCGAACGTAGGAATACCCTGGGAATGGATACTACAATAGCAGTTAATAATAATAATATATTTTATTTCTCTGAACTAAATAGAATTGCTTGATCGGGAATGTGTTAAACACCTGCATTGCATTTCAGACTTTTCGCTTGAGGGTTTCCTTTTGGTTTGTTACAAAATTCCTAATAATTCTTTGCAAATACAAGTCCATGTTTAGGTAACCGAGATGCTAGCTTACCAACCTCTAATACTATTAACTATACCCTCTCTTTGAGGGTAGAATAATAAACTCCAACCAAGAAAGAAACAAGGTGGCAAATGCATAGGGCTTCTGATGTTGCTGCCGCTGCTGCATTTCCACTTGAGCTAACCCGCGGTGTCACATTCGTCGTCGCCAGTCAGTCAGTCATAGTCACAGTCACAGAGCTCCATCTCCAGCTCCCGCTCCCGCTCCCGCTCCACCGGAGCTCTGGCTATGTTGCAATTCTTGTGGTATTTGTGGCATAAAATAAAACGTAAATGAGCAGCAGCATTCAGCGACGGTGGCGGTGGCAGCAACATCACGATGCCACAATCTCATTTCGGCCTGTCGTATTGAATTCAATGCATTTTCCAACAGCAACACCTTGAGGTGTTCATTTTCATGCCAGAAGAAAATGCGCTTAATTATGCGGCCGAGCAAAGCGATTCTTTTATTTCGTTGACGCTCGCTCGCTTGGAGGCCATTTGTGGCACAAATGCAAGATGTCTTGCAACTGGAGCGCACTGCAAGGCCGCCGCATAGTGCATTCAGTGCAGCATTGCACTTATTGCAACAGAATCGCAATTGGTTGGAAAAGTTTTACGGCCAAACAGAAATATGAAGAGAGCGATAACTTGAAGAGTTATTGCCAGAGACAGCCAGGGAAAACACAGGCAGCGGCGTCGGCGGCGGGAAAAAATCCCAGCAGAAATATGAATGAATACTTTATTGAATATTGTGCGACGTATGCAAAATGATGGCCAGAGCTGCTGCTGCTGCCGCTGTTGGCCGTTTCTGGTAAACCGAAGACCGCAACTGACAGGAAACCATTTAAACTGACCTCAAATGACAACGACAGCGACAGCCGGGACCCAGTCCCAGCTCCAGTCTGCAGACCCATTCCCTTTTCCGGAAAATACATGCGAAATACAAAATGCAATGCCCGTGGAGGGGCCACAAAAAAAAATAAAGCGACCCCACCCGAACCCAAAACCAACCCAAAAACCCATGGTAACCCATAGATGGACAATGCGCTGCTGGCTGGCTGCCTGGCTGGCTGGGAAAATAAAAACGAGGGAGCGAAGTAAAGAAACGACCAAAATGGTAGCTAGCCACAAACAAATTGGCAGCAATTTGAGGACCCAACAAAAGGCGACAAAAGCCCGCGGAACGTTGCTGTAAGCTCCACGGTGCAGGACTTTCGCGGATTGGGTGACTCAACATCGGTGCAGCGAGCTGAACACAGCTGTACAGAAAAAACCAACAGGAGCCGGCATGTTGATGGAATGAAATGAAATATAGAATACAATTCCACATGTCGATTGATTTATATGCACGTGACCCATCGCTCTCCTTTTTTTTTTTTGTTTTGTGGCATCTCTCGCAGCTATGCAAATTGCACGGCTCAGTTATAATGCCATTCCCCCAGACAAGGCCAGCATCCATCCAGCATCTAGATCCAGGGTAATCCAATACGCACCCAGACACTGGGGAAGACGATCTAAGGCGCTCAAGATGGATGCTAAAGAAGCGGTACCGTGAAATCTCATCTTAACGGACAATGGAATGGGGATGGAGCTTAAAGGATCAACAGCTGTCATCTGGCACTCTAAAAAAATATTCGTACTGAAGACATCAAGGTAACTATTAGAATAACCTAAGAATCTTGATTTAAATTTAAAATTTAATATAGAACATAGCTTCAATTATAAAATTTACCTGCCATAAGAGCAATCAAGTAATTTGAAACTATATCTTGGTTGTTCTTCAACATATTTCCATCTACTTAAAGATATGGATATTTTTTATTAACATTTTGTCATATAGATGACATAGGAACGAAAGAAAATTAATAGAAAAATGATAATTAACATAACTTCCTTATTAAACCTTATTTTATTACAATTACAAGCTAATGTTTTAAGCTTCATCAATAAGAAAGGAAACAAACCCTTCGCATTCTCAAAGCTAACTCCTTTCCTTGCATTCAACTAATATAGTTTAATATATATACTACTGCGGATCCTGGTTAGATTGTTTTCGCTTAAGGTAAGTCTCCTTAGAAAGTCATCTTCGTTAAACGAACAGCTTCCGTTTTCTTCCTTTCTGTTTGTAATTTTTGCTAATTTCCCTTCATTTTCCACGTTCCTTCCCTAAGATAAGCACCTTGGGCGGCAATGCAGAATTCTCGTTGCCCCTGAGGGAGGTTCTACTGTTGGCAGCGAGCATCTTAGTGCTGCCTCCGCCTTCTGGCCCGTTTACTGCCATGTAACTGCAGTCACAAAATGCAATTTTAGCTTTCAATTGCCCGTGGAAACGGAGTGGAACCAACGTTTCGTGTTTTTTCTACCATTTTTCTCGTTCGTTCGTTTTTTTTTCGGTTTGGTTTGGGTCATTTTCGTTTGTTGCACTGCATTCGTTTTGCCTTTGCCGCACACAATGGCCACGATAACTTTGCATTACATTAGTACGAGAGTATATAGTGGGTCTGTGTGGGAAAGACCCCTCGAAACGCCCCACTCTCCTCCGACCTGAGAGAGAGATCTGTGGACAAAGGAAAACTGGTTTCCGTTTCGCTCCTTTTAGCTGTGGCATTTGCAACAATTGCATCAATGGATGTGGCCTGAGTTGCTGCTGCTGCTGTTGCATTTGCCGCTTTTGCTCTTGCTTTTGCTATTTTTATTTATTATTTTTATGGCCAGAAGACAATATCGATACATTGATTTGTTGAAGTGTGTGGAGGAGGACTTTTCGGTCACATATGGGCACCATGGTTCACCGAAAAAAACTTATTAAAACTATGAATTGTTCAACAATAATGAATACAAGAAATTGGTGGATTGTCTAATAAGAAGTTCTTCTATCAGAGGAATAAAATAGAGGTTTAAACCCAAAGTTTTTGCTTTATATTCCTCATTTAATAACCTTTAATATATTGGAAACATTTCACTAAAATATCTCTTATTGAAAGCCCTACTTTTCCTGAAAAATATATTTAAAAAATATATTTTTCGCCGTGCTCGGAACCGAAAAATATCGATGTAGCTTTTAGCTTAGCTCTGCCATCGGTATGGGAAATTGTGAATGCACTTTGAACTGCATTCCGGGGATGCTGCAGCAACGACAACTGACAGCTTTATTATCAAATTGTCATGAGCCAGCCATTTGGCTCAATTTACGTCATGGATCTTATGCTGCATATCAGCAGCAGTGCGACGGGGGAATACTTCGGGGAAGTTGGAGCAGGCCAGTATATAAATCACTTTCGCCGCAAGTATCAATCTCTGACATGTGGCAAAAGTTGAACTGAAACTGAACCTCTGGCGAACGCACAAGAGCGAAAAGGGAGGCACAAGGGGGGCGGATTCCCGACAAAGAAAGAAAGGAAAGGCAAAATGTCGTCGCCGTTGTCGTTGTCGTGTGACACTGAAATGCGGATACAATAAAAGTTTATTTTGTGCTCTGTGTGTGTGTGTGCTTGTTGGTTTTTTTTCTCCGCCGGTAGCCCCCATCGTTTTATACCCTTGTTTAAGGTATTATCATTTGGTCGCCCGGCAGAAAGCCTGTCCGTTTGTCCGCCTGTCCGCCAATTTGTTTCTTAAGGATTTACTGGTTAAGCGTTGAAAGGCTTGGAAACTTTCTCAGTCTTATTTATTTATGGCTTGGCACTTAAAATTAAGAAATAAAACAGATCCATGGATTATATTAGTTAGCTACCATTGGGGTTATCTTTTCCCCTAGTGTGAAAGCTGTCCAATCGAAGAATTGACTTTATTGATGGCTAGCTAGTTAAGGTTTTAAAAAAAGACGAATTGGAAAAGGATGTATACAATTTTCAAACTATTTATACAATAAGGCTACTAGACAACGCTTTATTTCAACTGTTTTTGATATAAAAACGTATTTCGTATCCTCTAAAATTATATAATTATTCCCTTATAAGGTAATCTTAAGATATATATAAAGACTTAGGTTGCTTATCCTTAACCTTGAGCTCGAATTTTTGACACATTTGCAGAAAAATCTCAGATGGCTTGAATTTTCCGCCAAATAGGCTAGCTATATCCTAAATTTCCAATAATAGATGCGAGAGAAAATAAAATTTTGTCTTGCCCTCGATTTTTGTTCCTTTCCTTCCATTGCTTCCTTTCTTTCTTTTTTTGCTGAATTTCTTGCTCCTTTTTTCATGGTTGACAAGACGCGAGGAGCAGCCAAAGTGCACCCCATGGAGCAATCACTCGATGCCAGCCAGGCTACCAACAGCAACAACAATATTGGTTAGGGCCACAAGGACACACACGCATTAACGGCAGCTGCTCCTTACGCTCCCTCGCACGCACACCGACACACAAACAAAAACACACACACACACATAAAAGTTTATTAAATTTACAAGGAACTTTTATGCAGTTACTTTTTGACATGCTTCCTTGTTCACTTTCTTTTCATTCTTCCTCTCGTTCACTCATAAAATTGACAACGACAATGTAAATATGCGTGCCAGTGTGTGGGTTCTCAGGACTCTCGTCCTGTGTGGGTGTGTGTGTGTGCAAAGGATTTCAATTTAAATGAACTTGCAGATGAGCATTTTATTTTCTTACACATTCAATAATTCTTCCCTTTTGCAGCAGGTCGTATGGAAAATTACAATGCCAATGCCGGCGACATGCAAATATGTGTGGAAGAAACAACAGCGGCTGAAAAAAAAGGCTCAACGGCCAACGGAATGGCATTGAATTACAGCCAACAACTTGTCATCTGTCACATTTTGCGGTCGATTTTGAGAATACTCCCTGTATGTGTATACAATATGTGTGCCTTTATTTCATTTTGCCAATTTTTTCCAGAGCGAAGCGGATGAACTGGAGTTGGCTAAAAATCGAGTCTGAAACTGAAACCGACTCTCCGTCTGCGACTGAGAGGCCGTTATCTCTCGTCTCGTGTTCGAACCGCCAACACGTCGTCATCATCGTCGTCGCCGGTGAAAGGAAGTTGACCTCTAAAGTTTAATGCATTTAAATAAATCTCGACAAAAAACAACATTAAGCGAGACAAAGCTGAAAGCGAAAACAAAAAACTGCGGGGCAACCAAAAGCGGAGTACAGAGAAAAACCAATGTAAATTTATAAAAAAAAAAAAATAAATATATTTAAATTTTTGCATTTTTTAGTCGGCGGCAATTAAAACGAGCGACGCGTGCAGCCTAGCCATAAAAATATTTGCCAAAAAGCCGGTTGGCCGGATGACTCAGAACTGGTTCGCAACGATTTTCAATCAAGTTCGAAATTCACTTAAGGTTGCGGAATTTCTGATTAAGAGAAACACCAGCCAGCTTTTAATCACTCTGAGGGATAAGCTACGATTGATTTACAATTATTTTTGACATTATTTTCCAAGAGAAAGTAGAGTAAGTCAACAAAAGAAGTTTAATTGAAAGCTAACACAATGAGAATGTTAGAAATATTTAAAAAGTTTCCAGGGAATTTTTGAGAAGGTTGCTGATTTCATGCGGTATATTTTCTGTCATTAAAAAACAATGCCTATTCTTACAAAAATAAATATATAGCAATTCTCTTGAAACTGTATAATTTAAGACAATCTTAATTAACCTACAGCTGCACATGTGTTATTAAATATTTTTCCTTTTCCAGCCCCATGGTGAGTTTATCTTATGCGATATATCCAGCAGCTGTAATTATATTAACCCTATTTCCCGCCTTTACAATTCAGATTGATTGAGCTTCCTCTGTCATGCTGACGCATACGCACAGTCCGAGGTCTCGACTATCTATTTCAGTGGAGAAACTGAGAGGAAAAAAAAAATGAAAATTGAAAGTGATTTGCATTACAAAACTCAATTAGAGGCGTCAAATAGCCTTGTCCCATAGAAAAACACATCCGCCCACTGAACCCATTGATCGAATTTTGATTGACAAGTCGAGTGGTTTCGGCCGTATCTCTTTCTCGCCTTTTTGGGCCACATTTTTCTTGTGCTCTATTAAGCAAAATCGCTTGGCATTTTATTGATCTTATTGTTGCTATCCAGCGGGCAATAATTGCATCATTAACGACAATTAGCGAGCGCGGGAGACACAAATCCGAATTGACAGGTCACCACACAGAATGTGTATATATCTTTTCATCGTTCGCTGGCCGACATCCTGTGGTCGCTATTGAAAATCGGCGTTAATTGTGCGCAAAAAAAGAACAGATATGTTTGGATTTATAGGTTGAGACAACCCAACGGATACGGATACACAGCGTTTGTTCGATTATGAAATATGAGCCTGAGAAGTGAAATTCGAGCTGTCCTGTCCAAATCTGCAGGTGTTTGACGTCACTGAAAGCGTCGAAAGACATTTTAAGAGAACATTTAAACCTTTTCCTGAAAGGTACATCTTTTAATATTGTTTGGTTAGAATAAATGCTATTTTTTGTCAAGAAATAAGGAATAAATGGCCTTAACTATGAATGTCTAAGCATCTCCCATCTGAATTATAACAACTTCTCAAAAACTTGAGTGTGAATACGTTTCATAAAATCCAATTTGAACTTTACACAACACATGTTAACTTATTGAACTCTGACTTTCGGGCTGAATTTATGCCGATCTCAAACGGAAGTGAAAACAAAAAGCATTTAAAGCCCCGATGCTCCCACTTGATAAACGCATGATAAACGACGACCGTTTCGCAGTCGTCTTCCTCCGGTCGTTTTTTTTTTGTATCCGCAAAATGTATTCGAGAATGGAGTCGAGAGCACAAGGTCGCAGCCGCAGCTTGCCGGCAGTCAAATGTTGGCCAAAAGTTTTCCTTTTCACAATTTGACATGTAACAGGAAGATGCTTCAAATTGAAATTTAACAATTGCCCGTGTGGGTTTTTTTCGTGTGTTTCTTCCACCGACAACCTGACAGCCTCTTGAGTGGAATAATTCTCGGCTGGAGTGGTTGAAGGCCCTTCACAGATATTCGCCTGAGCGAAATGCGATTCAGAAGCTTCCAACCATCTTATAGCCACGTGTGAAGCGAGGAGAGACAGGGATTTTATTTATGGTCTTCAGCGGAAAAGCGGAGGTTGCTTTACCAAACATTTGATATAAATTTAAGTATGCGAAATATGCTTGCATATAAAATGTATTTGTTAATAGCACAACTATAATAAATTGTATGTTTTTCCCAACGGTTTTTATCTATTAAAACTCCCATCATAAATTACTAAGCTCCCACGTCTCAACTGTTTTGTTTTGTGTAAACTGTAAACTTATTAATGTATGCTCTTGAACTCGTATTAGGCTTATCCTCACCCATATTTGTCATTAATTTTAAAATTCATTTTCCATTGTTTGACTTTACACATCTTTTTTTTGTAATCTCCGCCAACTCTCAGGTTTAACGAACTAAACGATGCAACTTTTTAGGATTTGTTTTTACTCCTTTTTTTATTTTGTTTATACTGCTGGAACTCTGTCATTAGTTTAAGCAAATATGCGAACGTTAAAAAATACAAACAACGGGCGGCTTCTGCTAATTTTTCATACACACATATTTGCATAAATTAAAATGTAATTATAATAGTGCTTTAAAACAAAAAAAAAAAGCGCAGGAAATGATTTATGCATGGAGTAAGCCCAAAAGAATCAGAGGGAAATTGTCGCTTTCTATATGAAATGTGCATAAAAATATCCCTTTTTTTCGTCGTGTTTGCATTAATAATTGCTACAAATAAAATAACGAGCTATTAAAAAAATGATGTATATGTGGATCGGCGAAACAGCATAAATTTTACGAGCGAGCTACAAAAAGCGTTTGGCATTCGCTTTTTAATTTTCAATATTTAACTTTTAATTGTGGGCAATCAATTTTGAAAGAGCCCCAGAGTCCCCCCAGTGCCCCAGTGCCAACCCAGGCAGTAAAATATATCAAAATATAGTTATTCATATACATTTATATAAATGTACGTGTAAGTATGATTTTTCATATGCCGCGCCTCGGCATCATTTATCAAACCGAATATTTTCATCTGTCAAGCGCAAAAATTGTTATTGAACTGAACTCATTTTTAGAAAGTGAGTTTGAGTCCAAGCTGGTCCGCACTTTGGGGAGTCATCGATTATGACTTTGAACATGTTGTCCATTTATTTACATACTTATGTATATAGCCGACCACCACAATTCATGTATTCATGTCCATTGGCTACTGTGCAAAATCGACTATTCACCGAATTGAAATTTCAAGAACGCTCTCGAACCACCACACAAGAAAAAAAAACTCTTAAAGGTTTTCCTTCCCCCTCTCCGTCTGTGATATTTGATTTGTTTATTTATATTTTAAACATTTTTGTTTGCTTGACTTTTTTTGCCCAATCATGGCCAATCCACCGGAGTGGAGTATATTTATTTTTTTCTGTCTGGTCATGGCCCCACGCACAGAGTCAACAATTTTACTTTCATTTCTAATTATGATAATGTTTCGCAAGTGATCGGATCGAGATCTCTCAAAGCCACACAGGGACTATAATGATGTTTATTTGTAGGATATTTACGGGAGAAAGTACACGTACTTAGGTGAGTTATTGGGTCTACAATTATTTAAATTGCTTCAACCTCGAAATCCGCTAAGTGATGTCACGCGTTTATTCTATATTTATGAGGTGACTGAGATGTGGAACATTTAAAGCGATTTATTTAGTTGTCAGGCAAGCCTGCTCAGTCACCTCTTTATTCTGTATTTTGCTCTCTCGTTTTTATGCGCAAAGTTCAAACTACTTAAGACAATTATTTCCGGCACTTTTTCTTTAGCCATAAAAACTGGCACAGAATTGCCATGTTCCTGTTCTGGCAATTTGCTTGTCGCGCAACCTGAACTCAACTGAACCGAACTGAATTTCACAGCAAATCGCTGTATAATTCCAATTATAAGCAATTACCTGGAGTGAACTTGAGACTCCCCGAGTCAAAGTTTGTGGGCCAAGCGATTTAATTTGCTCTTTTTTTTCACTGTCTTAGCTGTGTCCTACTAACCTGAAACGAAGAACAGAGAAATTGTTTAAACATTGCGGCGAAAAGTAAACTTTTTTAGCACTGATATGCGAAAAATTGCTAAAGAAATTTTCGTTTCGTTTTGGTTTTGGTTTAGGCTCGGATCGGGGTGGCAAAGTGAGCAATATCGAGAGAGAGAGAGGGTGAGTCACACCGGGCGTATGAGCGATTTGGGAGCAAGTATTGCCACGATCCGGGTGAATGACACCCAAGTGGGCCAGCCGAGCGCAGTATCAGCATTAAATGTTAATATATTAATGATTTGCAATCGCCGCGACCAGACTTTTCTCGGCCCGCATCGTGGACATTGGCCAACTTAGGCGACAATTGGCCGCTTTTAATTGCCAACTCAAGTCGCCACCATTCCCATCCGGCTCACGACACCCTAATGTGGCTGTAGATCGGGCTCAGGCTCTGTCTATGCACTGGGAAAAATAGTTGACTTTGATTCTATCAGCAATTAATTCGAAGTTCTTCTACACTTTTAATATTTCTCTTAGAAATATAATTTTTAAAAGTAAGTATTCAAAATTATATTTTTTTATGAAGAAAATACTACCTTGAAAACTTGTTTAACCCTTGATGCAAATTGTATTGTAAAATATTTTTACAAGGAAAAAAATATATTTCCTGTTTTTTTTTTCAGTGTGCCGCTCGGCTAAGGCAATTCATTAACGCTCCACATGCGAAAGAAACGCTGCAAGTCCGTCTCGGACTCTGGCTAAGAGAAAAAGTTGCTGTGCCAGTTTCGGATTTGTGCAAGAGCCCCGATGCTGTGGCAGTTGGCAGTTGCAACGTGTAACTTGCAACTCTCGCAGCTTGCAGCTTGCAGCGAGTCGAGTCATGATTGTCCGTCCGCTTGGAGTTGGTTTAATTATTTAATTTGGCGCTCATTTGCATGGGTACGGATCTCCGGGGCCTTTCGCAAGTGATTTGCATCCGAGGCGGTTTCTGTTTCGGTTTGGACCTGTGCAGCGGAGCGCATTCCCCCGAAACACCCACGCCCAACAGCGATCTATGGCCTGGGCCAGGCGGCCGTGCCAAGCGAAATGGAAACTGCGGTTCCGAACTGAAACCAAACCTGTGGCTGGCCGCCGGGCCTCGTTTAATTTTGGCAGTGTTGCACGTTTTGTCTGGCGGTGGTCAGACATTAGACATTAAACAATCAACAACAAATAAAAATGCTGTAAAATATATTTATTAGCAGCAACGAAGGTTTAAAACAAATATATTTAAGCAATACTTTAAAATAATAAAAATAAAATGCAAAGGTTAATTACAAAACTTGTAATAAGTAAATGTATAGCCCAGACATATTTTAAGTAACCGCAACTTTAAATTTTAGTTCCCTTCTCCAATTTTTTAACCACTGTTGTAGCAACACCTCGGCCAAGCAAGAGGCCAGCTTTAAAAAGCGGAAACGCCTAACGCTAAGGTAACTGTGAAGAAATCTCTGAAATTAGCCCCCATTAAATTAAGTTCACTTTAATTCTGTAAGCATTTCCTCTTGACAAAACTCATTGTAAAAAAAGAAAAGTGTGTTGGCCTGCTCCGGCCAGCCATTGCAATTTTACAGTCACTGCAGCCCTCTGCTCAATATGTAAATTTTTTAACAACAAACACAAAAAGCGAAACCAAAACAGAGAAGAGACAACAAAAAATGTTAGCCCCGAAATAAATTCAAATTTTTTATGAATCAAGGGAAGATGGGCGCACGTGGGCGGGGAGTGCGTGACTGAATAACAGACTTGGACGGGGTTAGAGTGAGGCTTAGAAGCAGACCACTTCAACGTCAATGGGGGCACTGCAAGAAATAATTAATGAAACCGCGGGAAATAATAAAAACTACAAAATATGAATTATATAAAATAAGCACAGACTTCTTTCAGTTGTGATTCTGTCAATTAAATAGTTGATAGTTAGTGCTAGTTACTATTTTATTCATAATTTTAATAATTATTTTTCATCGTCTTTGAAGCTAAAATAATCTTCAACGCAGACTGCCTTCCAAAAACTAAAATCTTTCAACTTATCAAACTTAGTACGCACTTTAACCTACTTCCTCGCGTACTTTAGCTACTAACAAGCACGTGCTTGTTGTCGCTAGGTCTATTTGTGTGTACTGACCATAGTGCACCAAGGTACAAAAATTACATACATATGTACATTTATACAAAAATAATTCAAAGATCTCAAAGCTAATAATACTTATGCTAATATTTAATTGCCAACTCAAGTGCCACCCTAAAGTAACTGCGCAACGTTCTTTGTATTTTCTGCTTATTTTAAGACATTAATAAAAACACTTTATTATGTTCCAAAATATGTCATATTCAACTATAATCATGTTTTTTTTAGTGAATCTTGTTGCTTATTTGTCTTCTGGTGGTCAGCGTCTAAGCCTGCAGAATGTCTTTCAATATTTTATGCGTCGGCGGTGCGGCAGAAGGTGAGACGGCGACGCGTCGACACACTGACATACACAAGATGCTGAAAAATTAATGAAAATGCCGTACCAAATTGAAAACAATCAAGGCGCAGGCGGATGGATGGACGATGGAGATGGCTACACACGAAACGAGAGAGATGGGACGATGGGGAGCGAAAGAGAGGGAGCGAAGAAAATGCAGTTGACCAAATATGCGCAAATATTGTGGTTTGAAAAGAGCAACAACATGGCAAAAGCCGGTAAAGGCAGAAATAAAGCGTAGCAACCGGATGATAAAGATGGTAACACAATGACGATGATGACGAAGATGATGAAGATGATGAAGATGATGATGATGATGCCGCTGCTGGAGAAGAAGAAACCTCTGACTAAAAAAAAAAGAAAGAGGCAGAGGCAGAGACAGAGGCGGAGGCAAAACGAGAAAAGAAGACGAAACACAAACAAGCAACTTGAAAACTTGATGTAGGTCAAATATTTTTTTCCTCTGCCGCCTGCCAGTCAACGCCTGCTAAAAAGTGGTATATATACATATATATAGTATGGCAATACGGTAGTGGGGCTCTTTGAGGAAGAGGGAACAAGTCTTAAACGTCTGCCCGAACGTGTTACTTTCGGTTTATGGGCCAATGCAAGATGGCAAGTTTATGAAGCGCACATACTATGTGTATGCGGAAGCCCTGGACGGGGGTTGCACCCGGGAATATGATGAAGTTTCGGACATTGATGAGCCTGCAAGAGGAACGCCAGAGACAGCTCTTCCTTTGAGTGTTCTTAATTGCCGAGGCAAACACCACAAAGTGAAGCAAATAACACAGGGAGAGCAAAAAAATATTGACTTGGTCCAAGAACTTCTGACAAAACAACTTAAAATGCAAAGAAAAGACTTCACGTTAGCACTAAACTCATCAAAATTACTCATAAAATAAAGACAGAGAAATCTTAAAGAGTAATTTAAACTAATTTCATTATAACTTATTACCAATATATTGAGATTTTTATCTAATACTCAATTTTTAATTTCTTTCTCTGCCTAATGGCTGCTATCAAAGTTGCCGCATCTGTGGAAGAGGCTCAAAACTTATTTGTGCAACCCTGAGAGGAGGCGAAGACCAGACCCCAGCTACTACTTTATCGGATACCAAACCAAACCCACTGAACTCCCTGCCAAATTGGACCATGAACGTGATCAATTATTTCTCATTGTTGCGCATTCTTTTTTGTGTGGCTGGAAATCAATAAGACAACAACAAAAGCCAAGTCAAGCGGCCGAGCGGCGCAAGAGTCAAGGCTAAGACAGAGCCAACTTGAAGCCGAATAGAGTTGCGTTTCGTATTTGTCTTTATCAAATTCCAGCCCGAACTAAGCTTAAATAATAACTGTCTGTCCGGCGGGGGCAACAAATACACAATTATTAACCGAACCGAAGCGAAGCCAAAACCAAAATGCATACAAAATCACATCAAATATCAATGTCAGTCGTTAATTGTGAGGCGACCCAATCGATTGTGTCAAGAGTTTGTGGCTATAAAAAGATGATGGCGTTGCCTCGTTGACTTGTGGGTATTATCTTGACCCCTCGGGCAATTAGACGAGCGGTGTTATGTGGCCGGAATGCCGAAAGGCCAAATATAGATCGGTTTTCTTCAAATTATTTTTTGTTTTTGTGCTCAACTTGGTTCGCTTCAGTGAGCTGGCACTTTTTGTCAAGATAATGAAATACTTGAAAAATGAGCCGATATTTTTTTTGGGTTCCCAATTTTTTTTGTATTCACCTATTGTTCAATCGGTTGCAAGTGGCTTCCGCTTTTAGAGTTGGCTTGTTCAGTTATTCAATTACTTTGGCAAACTTTTTGCGCAGCCTGTCTCAGTTTTTTTCCCCTTTTTTGCTGACCTTTGCTGGATTTTTTTTATAGTTTGCCGAGAAAAATGTATCGATCACGTAAGTAGTAGTTAAATATCGAACTGCAGATAGAGTGGGGCACATAAAAATAGCGTTTTTTGCTGAAGTAATGGGGAAATTGTTAGAGAGAGGCAGATATTGGGATAAAGATAAAGAAGAAACGCTTACCTAAGCACTAAATAGGGTTGGGTTGGGTTATGAGAGTTACAATAACAGAATTGGGAAATGGGGAATGTTTGCAATACTTAAAACCAGGCTGCAGCTAATCGCATTAATATATAAACGCATTTCCTCTACTTTCATGTGATGTAACAGTAATAAAAAAGAATATATTTATCCCGATTAAAAGAAAATCAGTTAGCTAACTTAAAGTTTTGTTTAGTCACGTTGGCTGACCACTAACCACTCAGAGAACACAATGGATATAAAATTCGCATTTCCCACAAAAAAATATAACAGAAGAAAATAATAAGCTCGAGTAGAAAGTCGAAACCAGCGATTAGTCTGTATCAAATTTACCATAATTAAATTTTTTTAAACATCTGTAGTTAAGAGCAGCTCGAGCTGCGCCTTGCCTTTCTTTTCGTCGCCGCAATTGAATTAATTCAATGTGAATTTAAGCAAGAAGCAACTAATTTCAGTTTTGAGCTCTCAAAGGAAATGGCAGACATCAAGCAAAAAGCTGGGACAATGGCGCCGAACTGATGCTGTTTCTGCTGCTGCTGGCCAAGTGAAGATACCGTTTCGGTTTCGGTTTTGGGCATTATCGGCTTTTGTCTGAGTCTGACTTGGCGTCAGAGTCTGGGCCTGGTCTTCGTGGATCCGTTCCTTCTAATTTCGTTAATGGATTTGCTTTTGTTTCGCTCTTAGCGGTAAAATGTTTTTAAACAAAAAAACGAGTAAAATTAGTAATGGAATTATTGTATGAGTGCAGGTACTTATCATTGGGCATTTCGAGGTTAATGTGCCGTCAGCACAGTCCAGTTAAATAAAATAAAATTAAATTTAATGTGAGGCACTAGTCCCGAGCCTTCAGTGATTGCAGTAACCGGGCTAATTGGTGGCCTGCTTTTTTAGTGGCTTGCTTTATATCATTTTCCTTTTGACTAATGGTGACCAGGCCCAGCATGTGTGCGCCGCCGATGATATATAATTAGCCAAGGCAAAAAGGCAAATTGGCTGACCAATGTCTGGGCCAGAGTTTAAAGCCGCAGCAAATGCCCAAAGCAAAGTAGCCGCGTTGCCCTTCGCCCCTCTGTAATTTCTCCTACAAATTGCAGACTAATTTGGTAAGGGGCCCTGCAAAAGGGCCAACACTTGCTTTCGGGTGGCCCACACCCATCGCTGTAACTTGTGGCCCCTCACAGCCATAAAGCTACAGATATATATATATATGTTATATATATATGTTATGTATCTATATGTTGCACATTTCCTTTTCAAAAGTTATTAGCGTGTTGAGCACTCCGAGCTTTTTTTTGCTTTTCTTTCTGATTTAACATTTTTTATTCGAGCTCTCTGGAATATGTACAATTTTTCCTTTTTTTTAGCATTTTCATTAAAAGACATAAATTGTGCAGAAAAATGCTCCTCCACTGCCGGCGGCTAAAGAATGTCTGTAGCTATACATGTTCCTGCATCTATATCCATAGCTGCAGCTGTATCTGTGCACTGGGAAAAATATATAAAACAAAAAATGGCTAAAAATGTATAGTCCAATTTATAACTATATAAAATATTAAATGCCTAACTAAAACATCCCTTTTTTGAATTATATTACTTCCAACTTAATTCTTAATATTAATTTATAATTATTAATTATTTCTAACGAGTTATTTCGTCTTTAAAAGGTGCAACAAATTTATGTAGTATTTTTAATGGCTCATTTTTCATTAGCAGAGCTAGTAACCCTTTTAATTGGATTTTATCTCAGTGCACTTGCATCCGTTTCTGAGTCTGGCCTGGCTCTGTCTGAAACACCCACAATTCCAGCCAAAGGAGTATCTATGTGTGCATGTCGAGTGCTTTATTTTTCAGCCTTTGCGCTTTTTATTTACGACTTTTTTTTTCTTCTTGCGTTTGCTGAATGAATGAAAGTTGCACGAGTGCAACGAATAAATGAATGAATGAGTGACTGAACGAGTGGGTGACTGAGTGAGTGGGTGGCAGCTACAAGAATGTTGCAAATGGCTCAACAAAACGCTGCATATTAAAACATTTGGCCAGGGATCTGTGCTCCCCCTTCCATTCCCCCTTGACTTGCCGTCTTCCAATTGCATTTTTGGGGAGGCGTCTGTACCACGCTGCGTATGCTCAACATTTGCAATTCTTTGCATAGCACAGAAAGGAAATTAGACAAATGCCGGTGACAAATTGAAAAGCAAAAAAAAAAAACAACCCCCACGTAATGGAATACAAATACCTGGGCCAAAGCCAAGGAAGAACCTTTCCGTTGAAGGGTAAATGACAGCACCTGTTAAGAGAGGAAGTAGAAGCCTTTGAAATGCTGGTAAGCGCAGAAAAAAAAACAGAAAAAGAAACTGAAACTGAAGCATAAGTATCTGTGGTTATATTATATTAAGCTAAGAATATATTTTGCCAGCAATATGTTGTTCTCCTAGGGATTAACACCAGATGGGGAGAGAGAGTATCCGTTAACAAAAAGGGGAAACCAGATAAATGTCAGTCTGAGGACCTCACTTAAGAAGACTGAGAAAAAAGGGTAATAAATTCTTTAACCTAAAAAGTTTATAAACCCTTTTAAAGTCTCAAGCCTATGGTAAATTTAGAAAGGTAATTGTTCGGAGAGTGTCTAGTTTAAACTGGATAATTTCCAGCACTATAAATAATAATTCTCATTGAGTAAATTATACCCTATAGCGAAATAAAACACTTAACCATTTAAAGCTGTTGTAATAAAACTAATGTCTAAAGCATTAGCCCCTTGAAACCTCATCCTAAACCTGAGGAAAGCCACAAATTGACTGGAGCCATTAAAGCCCCCAATGATTCTACCAATTATATTCAGTCTTTCTAAATTTCAACGCCGATTAAAGAATTCTTTCCAGCCCGCGCCCACTTAAGGTTTTCACTTTTTTTCCGCCGGTTTCGCTTTTCTTTGGCCATTAAGTTGCGACGTTAGTGGAACCAAAAGAAACATAGCAAAAGTCCAACAATTTTTGCCCATTTCGTTGATGCGACGTCGTAAACTTTCATGTGCCGCCTTCGCTGCCAACTTTTCGGTCGTGATCTTTCACTCACTCTTTCACTGGAGAGTGAAATACTCGCACTGAAATGCCTGAAAAAAAAAAAACGAAGAGAGACTCACACACACGCCGAGGCATTCAAATTAGTTGTGGGCGCCGCTTTTTCCCTTCTTTTTTTGTATCTAATTGCTGGCAACGCACGTTCGCGAGGTCCACAAAAAATCCAAATCCAAATTCAAGCCCATCCGAACCCGACCAAACCAAGCCCACCTGCCACGCCCGCCTGCCAGAGACCGGGACACGCATAAGTCCCGCCACTATGTCAATCGCATCAAAGTCACGTAATCTATGTGACATTTTCACTGAATCGTTAAAATTGGAAAAACGCCATTGAGCTCCACTAAGTAACGCCCAACACACAGGAAGAAAAGGCAACAATTAATTGCAAAATATTTAGAACTAAGAGAATCAAAGGCTTCCTGTAACTTTATTAAAATGTTTGTTAAGCCTTATAAGTATATATTTTGTAGATTAAGAAAAGAGTAAGGTTAGTAAGAAAGTGTTAAAACCTTTTGTTGTATAATTTATCTGTATATTTGAGGCATAATCAAAACTAAGTAAGTAATCATAGTATTTACTAAAAGGTTTTTTGTATAAACTTTTTGGATGTTATAAAATATACATTTTAATATTAATTGCCGCAAGCTAATTCACTTTTATATATTGTTTTAAGCCCCCAATAACTCCTCCTATATTTGCTTTCCAAATTAATTTCCCAAGTGCAGTTAGATGGCACAGTCCCTGCAGGCTCATCATGAATAATTCAAGTGGCATTCGGCAAATGCAGTTAGCTGCACTTTTGCCGGGTAAATAGTTTTTAAATCTGTTTGCTAATGTCCGCCAGTCAACTCATCAACTTCGGCAACACTTCACGGCCAGTCAACACACGGCACAGATGATTAATGTCAAAGTCAGCGACAGGGCGAGCGAAGTAAAGTGAAGTTTTTTTCTGCTTTGCGCGAAAATAGTAATTAAATTTTTCGTTAAATCTGATCATTATGTAAAAGCGAATTGAGTTCTGCAAGCGCGAAGGTTTAATCAAAAATTTTTCACACGAAAATGTTTGTAAAGCTTTTTGCTTAACCCCGTCCGAAATATAAAAAGTAAGCTCAGCGCGTTCGCAGGGCAACACAATGCGCACAAAAAATGGCAAAATGAACGGCTAAAGTAATACAAAAAATGGTTAACACACACAGAAACACACACTGGCCACGTGAACTCTCACACATGCTCGCTTTAAAAATGGTTGTAGCCGCGCATCCATTCGCAACGTTTCTGCAGACAAAGAATGGAAGTGGGATAAGCCCGGGACTTGTATACATATATCTCAAAATTAAATGCATCATAACTGCACGCGATCTCAGCATTATTATCCGGATAATCATCCTTAGCATTATCTTTCAAGGTCGGAAGTCGGGCGTAAAGCTTCTCATTACGGCTTACAACACCCGAGCTCTCTCATTCAGTCCTCGGCTGGCGTATAAATTATTGATAAAAATCAAAAGGCACTTTTCAAAATAACAGAAGAAGAATTTAAGCCTTCCATAGCTGCTTAAATACATGTGTTACATTTATAAATTGTAATTAAAACAAATGAATAATACTAGCGCTTATTGTAAGAACAGAAAAAACATTATTTAAATACAAAATATATTGTTTAAAACAAAATTAAGCGTTTAATCGAATGAATGAATGTTTTTCTCAGTGCCATTTCGTCGCCGATTTTCACGCTCCCTTTTGACAGCTTTAAGAATGGGCCAAGATGATTTGTGGAAGGCCAAGAGAGCAACACTTTCCATCCACACCCACGCCTTTCCCTTTTCCTTTGTGTCTTTTTTGTTGTTCTGTAAACAGTTTTCAAGTTATGCGAAGCTGGAAATTAAAAACGCTTAATGTGCACTTCCTGTGAAGAGGAAGATGCAAGCTATGGCCAAAAGATCCGAGATTCCGGAGTCCAGATCCCAGACAGCAACTTGGAGTTTGGAGCAGCAGCAACATATCGGAGCCATCAACAACAGCAGCAACATTTGCGTAGCAGCAACATGCACGGTTATAGCGATGGAACTAAAATATCGATATTTTGGTATATCGGTTCGATATTAAATGCTATTAATGAGATTCGTTTTATTAAATGTTTTATATATATTGTATATATCTGTTTTTAAGAAAAATTCTGACATAGTTTATATGTTTCGATTTATATTATCCGACTTTATTAGGAGACCTTGAAAAACATAGATGCTTTTTTAAAATCATTCAACAAACTTTGACAACTTTGCAGCCCTATTGATAGTGTAATAATTAGCTTAATTACCTTATTTATAATATATTTTTTAATATTTTTTGTGTCTTGACACTGTAAACTCTTTTTCTTGTTTTTCTTTTTTTTATAATTGAATATTTAATATTCGATTAATTTCGATATATCATATCACATTTCTTCTTCTCGATATACAGTCCCAGAGTAGCAGCAACCTCTCGTCGGGGCAACAACATTTTACGTTAATTTGTTTGTTTGTTTGTCTTTTGTTTTTGGCTCTAACCCTTTTTTGGCACGTTTTGTCTTTTGTTTTGTTTTTCTCTTCACTCCACTCTTTCGCTAAATGTTGTTTACTCTTTGTCATTGTTAGTGTTGTTGCCATTTTTCTTTTGTTTTCCCAACATTGTTGTTGTTGCTGCTGGCTGCTGGTGCTGCCGCTTAACATTCACCTACTTTTCACCTTGTTAGCCAGCGAATTCTGCGCTTGGCCCTGGCAAGAGCATCATCAAAGCCAGCAGCGGAGGCTTCAAATGAAATTAGAAGTTGACGCAGTCCAAGAGAGCTGCCTGCAAAAAGGAGAAAAAGCAGCTAAAACACCAAAAGGCACAATAAGGTGCAACGGGCCGAGGAAGGCTAAAAACTAAAGGCGAACAATGCAGAGGCTGCAGCCAAAGCCAAGAAATGGAGGCCTACACTATAAAAGGTGCGAAAAGCGCTCTGCAGATTTTTTCCAGTTTTTCCTTCAAAATAAGAATTGAAAATTTTGCGACTCGCATTATAAACATCAGAATTTGCTTCAAACAAAAAACAGATAAATATATATAAGTACTCTTAGCTTTTAATGATGCTAATAATTCAAGACTTTACTTTGCAGATTAAATATTAGCTAAAGACGTAAGAAATTAAGACGACGCCGCTTTGCGCAGTGTAGATCCCCCCTTAGCGGCAGCGAGAAGATGAAAACTGAGCTCTAAGTAGAAAGTTAATTAGGCTTAAATGTGCGAGAAGTCGACGATGACGACGGCATTGAGTAGGAAACACAACAAATACAACAAGAATAATAATAGCAACAAAAGCGGCGAGAAGATGAAGCAGAAAAGCCAATTAAAAATTCTTATGCTTTTGCTTTAATTTTTCCGCGACTCTCCGGTCCGTCTCCGTCTCCGTCTCCGTCTCCGTCTACGTCTCCTCGAATGGCTAATAATAATTTCAGCTAAAACAGCTCGGTACGGCATCTGCTTGTTAATTAATTTTTATGCATTTCTACAAATGTTCAATCCGAAAAAGTTTTCGGACTCGGACTTGGCTTGGCTTTTTGTTAGCGTGCAGCGGAGCGAGCCAATCAATGGCCGCGAAACTTTCGTTTCAAGTAAATTTCACTCTTGGCCCAAAGGCTGCAAAGTCGCCCAGAAGTAAGCAGCCGAAATAAAGCCGCTGCTGCTGCCACTGACGACGAACTTGGTTGACATTAATTGGGCCCATTAAACGGTGTTCGCTAATAAGTTGGCATCGGCCAAGTTTCGGAAGTGCTGCTGCCAACTTGCCACGAGTATTGTTCTCGGATATGTCCGGCTGACAGCTGCGCCAAAATCGAGGCGATTAACACTCGGATGGTTTACGTTTACGGTGGAATATGTGCGTTTGGAATACAGTGTGTATGCAGTGTTAACGACCTCCCAATCTGTGTCCAAGCGAGCTTTACTGGGATTAACCACATCCGACATAGGGATACCTTTGCGATCTTAAATCAATTGAAGGAATTAGAGAAAAGGGTAAGAGAGAGTACTGCTAACTGAAGTAAATAACTAAAATAATATTCGAAATAAAAGAAATATCAACTTTTAAGTATACGCGCCTAATAAAATATAATATTTTCCCTCTATCATAGTTATATTACTCTTTAAATTTTATGAAATATATTTATATTTCAAATATATCACTATTAAATCCGTCACATCTGCAGACCCCCTCCATATCCGTTCTCCACTCGATGACTTCATCGAGAAACCCGCTCCCTTCTTATTTCCATGGTGAACGATGGAACAGAGGAAGTATTAAAAGCGGCCTAGAGGTCGTTCCATCAACGCGGCCAACGGCAGCAACTAATTTAGGGCTTAACTCTAATCAAAGTTGAACAGCACACCCGGCTGAAATCTCACGGATGCGTGTATGAGCCTCAATTGAATTGTTGGTGAGTGGAGTTTAAAGGGGTTGCGGAGGGGACTTAGACCCAGATTGCAGCTGCACCATCAAAACTGGGCGGAGGTCAGTGCGTATTAGAGCTGGCTATTGATAATGCTTTATGAAGTATATTACAAAGGTTTTATGGAAGCACAATCGAAGGTTTTGATATAAGGTCTTCCTTTATTAAAAGACTTCTTAATTATACAATTATTTTGCTGTCCCTTTTATAAAGAAATAATTAATTTATATTGTTAAACTTTAATTGAATTTAATGATCTAATCGGATTAATGGATTTCTTTTTGATTGAAGGTAGAAAAAGCGTAATATCTGATATCTGTATGTTATCAGCCTAAAATGTACTATCGATAGTGACATATCGATATCGTAAATGGCCTGCCATCTCTAGTGTCTACTTATCCGGGAAGCTGCTTGAATATGGGTGGTGGTGCAGGCTCCGCCACAAAAGGGACAACTTCATGGTCTCTTTCTGTATGTGCGAGTCAATTTGCATTTTGAGGAGCTCGACGAGAAGCAGCGGCAATGGCAACTGTTGCATAATTAAAATTTGAAAATTAATTTCATAATTTTTGCGAGCGCTTTCATTATTAACAGTTGTCCGAAAAAACAAAGGCTGCTCTGCTGACCAACATTTTCCTCCTCCTCCCAGTTACATACATAGTTCCCCGTTCTCAGTTTTCAGTTTTCGGTGGCCAGTTTCCAGAGTCGAGCTTTTGCAGTTCTCTCGATTCTGGCATCTCGATTCGCTTTTGTTTTTAGGTTCCGAGTTCTCGTGTCCGTCCGGGTTCCTGTTCTGGTCGTTTGGCTGGTTCCATTTATTATTTATGTGCATTTTGATGTGGAAAACAGTCCTTCTTTTTGTCGTTTTGTTTCGCTTTGTTATATTTTGATGTACTTTTTAGTTCTCTTTGCTCTGTGCGCAAATATATATATTTTTTTGTGTTACATGTAGTTTTTCCAGAGTGGAAGCCCAGGCAAAACTTTCCGGCGGCAGTAAAGGGGTTGTATTTTGCTTATTGTCATTTGGATAACATTGTAATGCAGCTGGACTGCCCGGAGAACAATTTCCACTTCACACTCTGCAGCATGTGGGTTAATTAGCAGCAGTTGCAACAGCTCCTGCAGCTTTAATAAAGGGAAATCACTTGGCAACGTAATGCTGCCAAAAGGGTCTTGGCCACTTCAGTGCGGAAGCACTGCCTTGGAAACTACAGTTCCGATTTAACCCGACTCAGTCGTGGCTCCGATTAAGGCCCAGGCTTAATGAGATTGAGATGCGAAGTTGGCCAAAGAAATCGCTTATGTAATGCCACGCACTGCCACAAGGCATTGCCCCCTTTACGCCTTGCAACCTCAGACTAACTGCCCATTGTGTGTAAATTTGTTACCATTTTTTTGTGTTTGTTTCTTCTTCTGTTGAAGTTTTTTTTCTGCTTTTTTTCGTTACCTCGCGTTGCACACATAAAGGTAATTTCTAATTTGCTGGTCTTTTATTGTTTTTCTGCCGGTTCGGTTTTATGGCGCCGACTTATGCAACACCTCGGCGTTACACATATGGCCACTAAACGCATCGCATACCGCTCTATATGTAGGGTCTGATCCGACCCCCGATCCGACCCGTAAGAGCATAACGGCGTTCATTAATCATGCAGGCCGCGGTGGAGTGGAAAATAAAAGAACTGAAAATCTACATACACTACCACAAAATGTCGAGAGGCGAGAATGTGCTCGAGTTTAACGAAAACAAATTGTGGCCCAGTCATGTGCATTTTTTTTCTTTTGAGCGTTGAATAATTAATGAGGGCCCAAGATCACATCTAACAAATCTCGAAAATGTTGCAGGTTTGTAATTACATAATTGAAAATAAGACATAACAAGATCAGAGTCTTTTCTTAAACTTATACAATCCTATCTAGATATAGGCGGCAATCTTGGGTTGAGTATTTCTGCCAAGTGTATTGGAACTGGAGGGAATCCGATGTGGCAGCAAAAGAACAGTAGCATCGACAACTGTTGCCAATTAGCGGCAACATGCAAAGCGCATTTGCATTGAACCAGGAGCTCTATTCTGCCGCTTTTCCTACCTTTACCCGCTGGCAAATGACACCGTCGGAAAAGCTGGAAAATCGCGCCGGCAGAAATCGCAGCTGGGTCGGAAAATGTAATCAGTTCAAGTCGCGGTACGAGATTAGCTGCAGCCTGCAGGTATCATCAGGTACACACAAACACCACGCTTCCCGACCCTCTCCAGGTAAAGGCTAATTGAGCTCTCGAGTTACACGGCGGCAGTGCAACCCAAGATGGCAGCCTCAATAAATTCAGGATTTCTGCCAGTCCTGATCGATCTACCTGACTGGCTTAAAAGGCGCCCGCACACGCACTGATTGCATCATTTGGCCTCCAATCGCCGGGGTGAACGCTTTGATTTGCATAGAAGAACATTCAGCAGCTGCAGCAGACGAACTGGGTGGAAAAATGTCAGACGGCGGAAAATGTGGCAAATCCCTGGGGGCGGAGAAAACCGTGAGCTATGCCCTCTATCTCCACCTCAGAGAGCTGTGTCGCCCCAAGAGGCGTCTGATGCGCATCGCCAGCACCAAGTTGCAGCTGACGAACGAGCTCATTCAGCTCCAGCAGCGTCGGCAGTGGGAGACGGCCTTTGACCTGGAGTTCGATACGGAGGCCAGCTGCCAACTAAACAGTGCCCTGGATCGGGAGAGGCAATATAGGGACAGACTGCGCAGCAATATGCAAAGGCAGCTAGCCAAGCAACAGCAGAGCAAGCGAAAGTATCTCCAGGATATCGGAAAATTATAGGAAATCAGACAATGCTAAAAACAACCTTTCGATTTAAAGCAACTAGTTTTTTTGTGGAATATACCTCAAGTCATTAGGTATATTTTATGTAGGTAAAATGTGATTTAGAGTAGTAAATAGTTATTTAAAATTAAGGAATAGTAATCTAGAGTATAAAGAATATATAGTAATTAAAATACTGTATATATTATAGTAAAAAAATATCAAGAACTATTGCCAATAAACTGTGAATATAATAGAAACAATTTGCATTTATCTATTGAATTTGAAACCTTGGCCCTTGAACTTCACGGCTCAGTTCCCAAATTCAAATCCTAACAATTGCTATTTTCTAGAGCTACCTTTGTCTGAATTTTGGCAAAGACCATAAAGTGGCATAAATCATCAAAGAACCTCGTCTGTGACTATGACTCACAGTACTCAAAAGATCGGATCTGAGACGGGCAAAAGTGTTTGACTTTTGACACTCTCTAGGCGGTTAAGGTGGGAACAACTGTCAAGCGCAGGTGAAAAAAATGAAATTGACGACCAATAACAACTACAAGATACCCACTACTAAAAAAAAATCTCATGGCAATAATTGCCAATTAAAAAATTATATATGATTTCTGTCAGACGCAACTATGGAAAATGCGGCAATAAATTTGTTTTTATGAGCCATAGCTGCCGGCAAGAAACCTTGTGATAATTATTCTTAAAATGCATTTTAACATTATGTGCAACTTTTTATGAGATGTTAAGATTTACTGCAAAATAACAGATATAAAACTAAAGGAAAAATACATTTGAGATTAAAAATAATATCATTATTTTGTACACTCATAAAAATATCACTTTTAACATATTTATGATGCGAAAAAGAAAGTTCTAAACTTTCTGCTCAAGCTAACTAGTTTTTCGGAAAACTCTCTGACACAATCCCCCCTAAAAACCGTGATATACCCTAGTTTTCCGCGAGTACCGTGTGCCAAGGGAAAAGCGCCAAGAACAGTCAAGGAAACGCAACAGAAGCGACCCAAAGGTGAGTGCGAGGCAAGTTTTTTCAATTTCCTGCTGCCATTACGCAGAGCGTCGCAGCTTGCAGCTCCCCTATACCCCTGAGCCTCGGCCAGAATTTTCCTGGCCATTGACGTTTTCCGCGCACGGAGGCTTTAGTTCTTTCTGTTTTTTTTTTTCTTCTTTCTCCCTCTCCGGTCGCGGTTGTTGTCTTCGCTCTCGCTTCTCGCTTGATTTGTCACACAGTCCCAACGGGAAAATAAACCTGTCCCCGCGCACCACTGTCTCTGGGATGTGGAAAACCGGTATGAGCGCTTTCTTTTTGCTCCCACTGTGGGTCGAAAAGCGGAGCGGGAAGAGAGAATCAGGGGCACGGGGAGGATGCATTGCGTTTCATCTTAGCACTCGTATTTAGTTGCAATTCCTTTACACACACTCGTACCTCCTAAAAACACTGAGAAAAATGGCTAATCATTGTCGCTATGAAACTAATTGAAATTAATCAATTGCTCAAAATATGAAGTGTATATAAAACATTCACCGAAAGATTTATGTTCAAGGAAAACTATATTTTATAAAGCACTTTTTAAGCTCTTTTAATCCTCAGAATGTTTTTTCATGTTTAAAAATTCGAAATGTACAAAGGTTAGTAGCTATTTTCCCCAGTGTACCAACCCCAGTCGCCATCGCTTGTTTACTATTCTAAGTGCAGTATCTTGGCGAGTTTCGCTTAGTTTTTTTACAGGCTTTTTCTTCGTTTTTTTGTTGGCATGTCGGTTATTTATGCGCCTTGTTGTCCCAATTCTTGAAAAATGCTCCAACAAGCCTCGTGACTGCGTCTGTGTATCTGTCCATGCACTTTAAGTTTCTTTTTTTTTTTATCCAACAGGCAGCTATTTTTAATAAGCAACGCTACAAAAAACGCTCCCCTTTCTGGCTTTTTGTTTCACTTACCTCACTTTATCCATCGGCCATTAAACGCTGCAGCACACTGAAAGCGAAAAAAAAATGAAAACAGTGAAAAAGAGTTTTTATTATTTAAAGAAAAATCAATATGAGAAATTCCGCTGACAGCGTCTGCGTATGTGCATATAAAATTCAACAACAACCCCGAAGGCAGGGACTGACATAAATTTAATATCTTTTCAAATTGTTTTTCATAACCCATTTTACTATAAATGTGCTGCACTCTGTTGGTCAGCAGATAAAATGCATTTGTTTACTTTTCCTTTATTTTGCGCTGCAGTAATTGTTCAAGCACCGCATAAAAAACAAATACGGACAATGTAAACTAACTCTGAAGGATATCCTCCATAAAATGGGAGTAGGTATTGATTTTAATGCTTATTATTAGGCAAGAAGCTGCTCATAATTGGGTAATTATAAAATCTCCTGTATTCCCTCTTGTCAGAGAGTTCCCTTATGTCGGCATCATAATTAGCATGTCTGTAATGATTTGGTAAATGCCTAAGCTGCTTAGAGTACAGGGCTTATTGAATTTAAGGCACATTCTAATGTAGGCAAACAACTAATTATGAGGTCACTAGCTGCTCCATTCAGTTAAGTATGTTTAGCTAAGGCCTTGAGAATTATAAATCACCCAAGTTTAGCAACAAATAATGTTCCACCATCTGATTTTATTAATGTGTGAAGAAAAAACTGTGTACATTTGGCTGGAGATTAATTTGAGAATGAAATATGAATTAATTTCAGAGCACACCTTGTTAAAAACTGATTGTCATTCATTTTTTTAACACAATTTATCTAGCAACAAATTAAGTATGGAAACATTTCAAACATATTCGTTCGTTGAAAAGGCATTGAGTATAGAATTCTGCTGCTATATTAAGATTTGTAAAAGCCACAATCAGTTGGAAGTCTTTCGTTCATTTTTCGTGTAAAGCCGTAGAATATTTTCATGTTTTTCTTTTTGCCATTGTTCGGTGGGAAAAAAACCTTTTCGCACCTTGGCAAGTGTTATCATTAACCCTTAAACTCCCACCAAAAACTCGGTTGGCCAACTTGTGTACCTTCGTCTTTATGCCCATTCAGCCATGGGACAAAGGTAAACTTTGGATTCTCCCGGTTTTGAGTTCTCTCGATGATTTTTGCTGCAACTGCTTTTTTTATTTGTTACTTGTTCTCTCTTCGTTTTTTTTTTTTTTGTTTTGCTATTGTTTTGTTTTTTATTTATTTTTTTGTTGCTGCTGCTTGTTGCGTTGAATTCTGCGTGTCAGCAGCAGCTGTGTTGGCCACTAAGCAACAACAAAAACAGCAGTAACAACTGTAATAATAACAACAATAATAGCAAACAAAACAAAAACACACACTCTGGCACACACAAACAACATTGTACAAATAACAACACTTTTTATTGCTACCAAAAGGGAGATGGAGTAGTTGCCAAAGCAGAAGAAGCACAGTTGAAAGGGGAAAATTCCGGGGTGAGAAAGGGGCGATTTCAATCCCCCCGTCCCCCTTTTCACTATAAGGGGGAGAGGCGGAAAAGGGGGCTGGCGGCAGGGCAGTAAACACAAATAAACAATTGCAATTGTGTGGCGATGGTTGTAATTCTGTGAGCTGCTAAATCGTCTGTAAATACTTTTGTACAAGTTAACAGTTATAAATGGGCTTTTTATGAGTTGTGTGCGACAATATTTGTGAGCACACTACACAACACTGGACACAAGGCTTGAAGGATGGCCCAGGAATATGGGGAAACGCCTATCAAGGACAAGAGAAAATAAGGAATACCGACTTCAAGATACCTGCTGCTGCAATAAAAGCTTTAAGTACGTATTTTCAACTTTAAAATTGATTAAATCAGTGTTGTAAAGGAGATTATAAAGCAATAAATAATTCCTTAAAATGTTGATGAACGAAAACTTAATTAAGCTCAGTAAACAAAGAAGTCTGCATACCAAATTTCACACTCCGAACCCATGTAGATCCTGAGATCGAATTGCTTGACCAATATACCCACGTATTTAACGATAGTACCGGGTACCGAGTAGCAAATGGGGATTTGATGCCGCACTGCTCGCTGATAATGGCATTGAGCTCTTATTACTACTAGCTACTGCATCTGCACGGCCTTCGCTCCACATTTTTCATGTTGCCGGCATTCGGGCAACGCTTAGAAAGTCACTTGAGGGATATGGCGATGCCAGCAAACGGGCAAACACTTTGCTTATGTCTGTTTGTCAGTCAAGTGAAATCGTATGCCGCCTTCTGCGGCAACTCAATGTCCAACTACAACTCCAACTCCAACTCCTAAGTCTGAATCCGAGATCGAGTCCGAGCCCGAATCCGAAACCGAGTCCAACTCGGTGTCTGCTCGTTGTCTGGCAAAGTGGCAAGTGGTTATTGTTACGATTTATGGCATACGCACCGCAGATGAACACAGGGGAGAGTTGGGAGCCCCATCCGGGGGATTTCTATTGATTTTCCTACCACTGGAGCTGCTTTTGCTGCTGCTGTGTTTTCTATTTGCCGCTGTTGATTCGCCACACGTCCATAATAATGCTAAGAAATGGAAATCATAAAAGTCAACAATCATCCACGTTGGCCATGACCAGATTACTGCAGTCAGCAGCAGGGGTTGTGGGTAAAAATCGGTGGGGTGTACTGAACAGTTAGTTGCAGTCGATTTTGCGCGGCGGCATCATTAGGAAAATTTTTGCACTTTCGTCAAAAGAAATCAGCCGGCTCTCCATAATGATGTTGACGCTGCGTTTTGTGGCATTGCCATTAGGCAGGTGAAAAGACGATGACTTTTTGGGGTCGCTTAAGGTGCATAGGGCAGGCAAACACAACCTTGGGGTCCTTTTAAAATTTCAAAAAGGTAATCAAGGGTATTGTATGAAAAATTAAGGCTAACACAAACAAATAGCAAAGAATCTCACGGTGTTACGGGTGGAAATCAAAGTTCTTAATACTCTGGGATTGGGCATTCCAGCCTTATATATTCATGCAGATAGATCTCTAAGCCTGCGGCGCCATCGAAAATGAAAATCAGACAACAGTTGGCTTTGACAATTTGCATTCGACGGTGAAAGTAAAAACTGCAAACACAAAACTAGACATGCATGAAAATTCAGCGACAAAAACCACGCCCTTATGGCCCATTTACATGGGCAGTAACAGCAAAAATCAAAGCTGCTGCAGAAGTAATGTAGGATTAAATGCAAAATAAAAAAAGAAGCAAGTTTGCAGAGAAAACAACCCAACAAATGCTCTACAAAAACAAAAGCCCGACAAAATATTTATTATTACACAGCATTGCGAATTTGCTTTTTTTGTTAGTATGCTGTCGTATGTATAAAGAAATACCCTAACTCAGATGGACTTTGCTTTGTCTTGGGGAAAAAGGAATTTATTCTGGCTCCATTATTAAACTATTAGACAAAACATTTTGATTAAAATAGGACAAGCAGCCTGTAAATACAAGAAAATAAAAGAATAATTTCGACAAGGCATTCATAAAGTTGTCTTTATAAATATAATAATAATTCCAGCATTTAGATTTTTTTTTTCATGTTATTTAAGTCAACAATTTGTGCTTAAAGAGAAATATAAAAAATATAAAAAGTTTCTGGTTACCAATAAACTTGTGCAATTATTATTACAAAACTTAAGATAGATGTACCTCGATTTCTACCGGCCCATATTTTTTAAACAGAGTATCGATAGTATTGTGTTTCATTTTGTTTTTCTTATTCGCCAACATTTTGCCCTCCTTTTTTCCCAGCGAATTGTTGGCTTTTCAATTTGTTTTAAAATACAATAAAAGTGCATTTTGCATTTTGTCTGCCACGCATTGATTGAATGCGTCGCATCGCGTCGACTTTTTTGCAAAAACCCTTGCAAAAACCCCCTTAACTCCGATTTCGTTTTGCGTATTGACATGAACAATTTTAATTATATTTTACGTCAATTGTAAAAGGCACAGCGAGCCCAACAACAGAAGCAACAAGAATATTTTTGGTTTAATTAATTGAAAAATGTGTGGAAATTGTCGGCCTGGAAGTGGAAATCGCTGTGGAAATGACTGTGGAAATGACTGGCCACCGAGAGAGGCTGATTTCGTGCATCGTTAAATGCTAAATCGAATGTGAAAGGGTTATCGCAGGTTTTCCCTTTTCCCACTTATTTTTTTTCTTTCATTATTATTAATGCTCTTTATTTTGCCTTTTTGTTGTTGTTGTTTTTTTTTTGCAAAGTTCATTAAGCCCATCGCAGTCACATTAATTGTTTTGTGCTTTCAACAACGCCCATTTCTTCACACAGGAGGGGGATATATTGTAAGTTTGCCGAAGTCATTTAGCTGGGATTTCGCAAAGATTGCCATGCAAATGAGCTGAGGCAACTCTGATTGCCGGCTGCCATTGTCTTGCATTGTTGCAATGGAAAATTTATTGAACTTACATCATAACCGGCACTCGGAATGTCTTGTACTGTACCAGCAATCCACTGACACTTTGGCCACTCTACCGTGACATTCTTGAGTGCATCTCTACTGACTTCAGAGATAGAACTACACTGTGAACAAATGGACCTCAAGCATTATTAAAGAATTAAAGAAAAACAGGAACTATATCTGTCAAATGTTGAAGCGATTTCCAGGGATACTACATGTGCTGTTTGCTTGATTTCTTTCTCTGCATAAATACAAGTTAATAAAACAAACTTGGACATGGTCAGAAGCGAAGGGTTACTGGGACGGTGGACGGGGGCCGGAGGGCTACTCGGCGGACTCTTCATAAATTTGTACTTGAGCGACCAAGTGTGACGAACGAGATTACTGAAATCTTCTGGAGCAGATCCATTTTTCATAGCCGACAACTTTGGCAGAGAGCGCGGAGCATTGAGTTGTCCCTCACAGATACAATTCTATCTGGTTTTTTGTGCGAGTTTACGGGTCTCTGTGTGTGTCTGAGTGAGTGCAACAAATTGCCTTTGCTGTCATAATAGTTGTTGCTGCCGTTGCTGTCTTTGTACCTTTTTTTCTATTGTTGCTGCTCCAGTTAGCGTTGCCGGTAATCGGACATCAGAATGCGAAAATGATACCGAAACCCCTCCCGATTGCCCGATTTTCATACTCATTGTTGACCAATAATGAGCGGTAAGCAATCTGTGGCTGAAGAGGGCTCTGAGCTCTATTCAATTACGGGGCGAGGGAAAAAAAACGACTATTAAATAAGGTGAACAGATAAAAGCGATAAAAACTAAGGGCAATACTTTCCCTGCGGTATTATTAAATATTAAAAAATTAAACCTTATATCAGTACCTTTTATTTAAATAAAAGTAAATATAAATTTCAGTTAAATTTAATTTTAAAAGTAAGTTTCCATTGACTTTAATGTAAATTGCTCTTATTTTATTGACGTTTTTGTTCGGGTTCATTGACCTACATACGTGCTTAAAAGTTACCAAAATATATTAACAAAAACTTTTTAAATATCTTAAACATCAAAGACACTTTCCTAGCATTACGGAACCACAGAAATAACTAGTTTCTTTTGAGTGCACAATTAATTAACTTCAGCGAGAACTTGAAAGGCTTCCCTTCATCGGCGTGAGTCAGTGGAGGTGCAAATAACAAATGGTGGCGCAATTCTTGCACAATCAAAAAACATAAATTACAACTCCCCAAAAAACATATATATATATATATATAACAAATACAAAAAAAACCAAGGAAAATAAATGAATAAACTTGCATGTGTGTGAGTGTGTGTGCCCGTGCAGAAACCGAGCTGTGAAACAAAAAGCAATTGTCACATAAACAAAGTCTCACGTAACTGCTATAAATATGCGAGCAAGAAAGAGCGAGGCTAACGTTGCGTATGAGTTATATCTGCTCTTCTGCACATTCGACCTCCCTCTCTCCCGCCCCATCAGCACCCCGCCATTTTCTTTGTAATGCAATGCGCGCGAATAACAACAACAAACAACCGCAACAATAAATAAAGTGTAACATATGCAAATGATGATGAGAAGCGTTTCGATATAGCGGCGCCTCCATCAGCCGATACAGAGGAACAAATATGGCATAATAAATATGGCATTACTTGCGATGCATTAACTCGTTTTAATAAAGTCCCCAAAAGGATACACTCTTATCTTTGTAATTTATTTAGTTCATATTTTCAGCTGTTTAATAAAAGTTTATCTGTAAAAAATCATGAAATCTACTTATTTTACATTTATAACTAATTATTATTCAATGAAATCCTTGAATTTTTTTAACTTATAACTTCCTTTGTTTCAAAACAAATATCTCAAGTGTATTTCTAGCAATTCGCAACAGAGCTGGCGTTTACTGATGATGATGATGACTCCGACTTCGATGTCCTTGGGCTACCAATGAATATGCAACACGAACAGGTTAAAATGCCGAACATCAAACTCAAAGGATGGCTCCTGCGAGTGCGGTAAGCTGTTTGCTGCTGCGATAACCCACAAAAGGCGACCATCGACATTTGGTTGAAAAGTGTAAGGAGCAGAAAACGAGTGGCAGTATATACACAAACGTAATTGTTACAGTTTCAATCTTGTTGGAGACGGTAAAACTTCATCGAACTTTGGAGAGACACCCGCACAAACCATAAAACAAAAGGCGGTTCGCGGCAACAGCAGCACCAGCAACAGCAACAGCACGGGTGCAACATGCACGTCAACAACATGCGGCGACAACAGCAGCAGCAACTTGTGCCCGTTGTCATTTGTACAATTCCCAGGCAGCAACCAACACACATGCATATGAGAGCAAAGTTTTTTCTTTAATAAAATTAAATTTAATGCCACCAAATGCTCGACGAACAGCATTCGTTCGGTTTCATTTTGTGCCGTTTTTTTCGGTGCTTTTATACCCTTAAAAACGAAGTGTATCTGCCGATTGTTAAGAGGTCTTTATTCCAGTGAAATTTAAAATGTTTTTCAGGGTATATATTCCAAAATCGTACTATAATATCCCCTCGTAAATGTCATGCCAGCTGTGGGCTGAGCACCATGAGCTATTATCCGTAAGAAGACAGATTAATAACATAAGTATATCAATAACTACTGTAAGAGCATTAAAAACTCCATCTTTTTTTTCGAAGAATTTTTCTTTTATTTCTTTTTTTTAATATTTTCTTTCTGTTTTATTTTCAGCAAATTGCATTGCAGACACCCAGGCACAAGGATGACGACGCCAGCAACCGCAAATGCAAATGAGCTACAAATGCAATGCACATGCATAAAAAATGAAAACGGTTAAATTGCCGAGAGAAAGAGATGCAGATGGAGATGGAGGAGGCCCCCACAAAGTATCCATAAGTTGCGCTCGAACGACATTTCTGCCGGTCCTCACGAAATATCGTATGATTAAATATTGTAAATGCCAAAAGTTATGAAAGGCGCACAGAGACCGCCCCAAGAAGTCGCCTTTTGTGAGGCATTCAGACAATTCCAAATCCAGTTTTTTGGGCACTCGCTTACGCCCACCCACCACCACAGAATTGTTGTGAAAAAGTGCAGCGGCCACACCTTGAAGCCAGAGAGTCCAAGTCACAGGGGCATCAGGTTGCCTATTTTGGTATGTGTTGAGCCGAACGAACATAAATCCCATCAGGAAAGGACAATGCAGTCAGGGGCTCCAATGAATATATTTCTTACAGATATTTGTTGGGGAATAAATAAATGTACAGCCTTTTATCAGAAAACAAACTGAACTTTTAGTAAGTAAAAATACAATTCGAATTTTATGAAGAAGAAAAGAAATTTGATACATTTATACTTAAAGCAATTTTCAAGCTCAAAGCCTTACCGAATATTTATATTTGGAAGGAAACAGATGATTTCCCAACCTTTATAAATTTAATTTCAGCTTGAATTTTTATAGATTTTGACAGAACTAAAGACTCCATCGATTTACCGCCTGAAACGTGATCGACTTTCTAAAAATAAGTCTGCGAATCTCTGGTCATGTCAGCTGTTTTTCTGTGCATGAGGAAAAAACACATTTTGTCGCAACTTAATTGACCGCAACACCTTGAAAACAAAAGGGGAGGAGAATGGTGTTGGCGGGGAAACTAAAAAGAGTGTGCATATTTTAAATATAACAAGTTTCGCTATGGAAATGCAAAAGTGGGAGATATATGGCCAACGAGTCATGCCAAATATAAGCAACGAAAGACGGCTAAAAAAAAAAAAGTAATTGTAGCTAAATGTCAAATGCGACAATTGTTGCCATGGCTGCACACTCGCTTGCATTTGTTGCTTTTCTCGACTCCGCTCAGCGTTGGCGACTGAAAACGCTTGTAAAGTGAACGGTACAAGCTGAGCGGTCATGATGAGAACAGGAGCAAGGCGAGCGGAGGGAGGGCGGACAGGAACTTTGTGGGTTGGTCAATTGGTTCGTGGCAATGGTAACAGAGTGCCGCACTAAATGAGGCTTAGCTTTAAATGACCACACTGGGGGAAAAATATAGATTCCCTCGAAATTATCATTATATTTTATAAAATGCAAAGTTAATTCAATTAAAGATATGAAATATAATATATAAAGAGGAGTTTCTGAAGAAGTTGTATAGGTAAGAAGTTGCATTGAAACCCCAGTACATAAATGTGTGTTAATTTCCTTAAATTTTCTAGTTGATATACCTCTTTTTTTACAGTACTTTGCCGTTTGCTGTGTCACTAGTATCTCTGGCGAAACTAAGGCTTGGATATGGTAGTAATTACTTGAGGGGATGCAATCTGCGAGCCGCACTAAATATGCTAATTATGCGTTAATAAGCGCCCCGGCTAACGGGGCGTATTGGTTATATATACTCGTACCCAGCACGGTGGCTGTGTGTGAGATAATTTCTTGGTTCCTCAACTATTAGATTCGTTTGCTGTTTGCTGTCACCTCAAGTCGAGAATGGCGGCAACTCCGGTGACGCCAAGAATTATTGCGAAATTTTTGTGCTGCCAACAGGCCTCGGGGCCGGTGGCTTTAATTATGAACAATCAGGCGGCGGTAGTTGTTGGTCGTCGTCGGTTTTTGCTCCTTTTTGTGCATGTCAATCAAAAGAGCTCAGAGTCGTGATTTGATGATTTTCCTATGCCACAGCAAATTTTGTTTGCCATTGTTGCTGTTGTCGTTGTCGTGGGTCAGGCCAGAGAAATCCATTTGTCAAGTAGAACAGCAACCTCAACTCAAGTCTCAAGTCTGACTGTCTGCGATTCTAAGCCCGCCTGTCCTTCAATAATCGTTGCCAAAAGGCAGTGACGGCGGCAAAAACAATGAATTATTGAAGCCAACAAATTGTGATTGGCGGAGAAAGAGAATTCTAATCAAAAGAGAGAGGCATGAAAATTTTGATTTGTGCGTGCGAATCGAGCGAATGATGAATTATTAAGCATTTAAGCCTGCAATGCCAATGCAAGGGATTTTATTAATAAATGAGGAAAATATGGAATATGACAACCAATAATAATGTACTTATATAAAAAATATTGTAAATTTCTATGGTAAAAGGAGTTTTTTGTTTTTCCCTATCAAACCATATGTAAAGCTGGTTTGTATTTAATATATAAATATTGTTTTTACTGCATCAATTCAAGCAAACCTTAAGTTCCCATTTTATATTTGTTTTTAAACGCAAAGGTTGAGCACTTAAATTTTTATGCAGTTGTTATAAAGACATAATTTTCCAGCGGGTCATAAAGGCTTGTTGAAAATTTGTATATAGCTCCTTGACTCTTGTAGTTATTAAAAATAAAAAAAATTATGATGCTTATAATCCACAGTATATCTTATTATTACCTATGATTTATGAGTCCTAAAAAACAAGAATGATCGTTGCAATTATTTCGAGAGCTGGCGCCATCTGTGTCGATCTATCTATAAGTCCGGCTTGTTTTATTACAACATCTCGACACATAAATTGAACAATGTCACGAAATAAATTTGTCTGGAGGAAGCTGAAACAAAGGCGAAACAGTTTCAGCTAACGTCTGTTAACGTTGGCTGATTTTTATTTATTTCGCTGACTTTTAGCAAGTTGCTAACTTTATTTATTTTTTTCTGTTTTTATTTTACTGCTGCTCCCACACGCCCCCGCACCCCCTCTCCACCACAACAGACATGGCTTCTTGGCTCTTTGACTTTGTTGCCGTTGCTGCTGCTGCTGCTTTTTGGTTAATTTATGCAACGAACCAGTTTTGTTTGGTTTCCATGGCGTTCGCTCAGTGTCAGCAAAATCTTTGTATCGCTCTGCACTCGAAAAAAGATATTTCTACATTTTAGAAAGTACTCCTTAATCAATTTGTATCATTTTTAAAAGGTTTTGAATCCCAGGTCAAGCGGGTCTGATTTAAACAAATACAGCGACTGAATAAATGCCAAATATCTTTCACAAGAAAACCAGCAAGCTTAATTATTAATTATTTTATTATTTCCCATTTTGAAAACTTTTCCGGACTAAACTTTAATTTATTTAATGAGATCAAACAACAAATATAATTGAGAAACGACCTTTATTAAATTTGTAATTATGTAGTGATCTTTTTTTTTAACGCAACTTAAGAATAATTAATCTCTTCAAGTTAAGAATTTATTAAAAACAAGGAAATGGATATTATTTTCATCTAATTACTTTAATACATAAACAGGATTCGTTTGAAGCTTGCAAATTATGTAAAACTAGAGCAAAGTCCAAGTTCGATAAGATTTTTGCAAGTGTACAGCCACACACATGAATACATCGAATTAAATTTTTATTAAAACATTGGCATTTGAGCGTTTGCCTTTTGTTAATTGCATTTGCAATTTCTAATTAAGTTTGGTTGCCAAAAACAAAACCAAATAAAAAATTTAATAAAAATCGAGAGAGGGAAAAAACAAAGCAGCGATCATAAAGTTTCCAACTGGTTTGGGTCAGCTACTACTGGGCAGTCAGAGGTCTTTTATCGAGCGGATCTCTGGTGACTTTGTGACTTTGCCCGTGCTTTTGCCGTTAATTCCTAGCCGCAGTTCAATGCAAACGAGAAGCGCTGCTAAAGCCATTAAAACGAACCAGTTTTCAATGCAGAAAAGAAGTCTTATCAACGTATTTATTTACAAACGGCTATATACAATAAATCAATCAAATGGATCTAGTCCTGTCCCGCCTCGCCTGACTGCCTCTTGGCCTCCTTTTTCAGCCTGGAGACGTTGTTGCGCAGTTTCCGCTTGAACAGCAGCTCCCGGTTCACCGCCTTCAGGTCGTCCATGCTGCACGTCTTCAGATTCCGCACTGTCTTCGAAATGAGCTCGTCCGTGATCTCGATCTTTGTCCGGGACAGCCGCAGCTGCCGGGCATTCCGCCTGGCCAGTTCGGCGCGGTACAGGAACAAGTGATAGGTGACGGTCGGCTTCACGTTCTCCATGTTTCTCTCGGGTAATTCTTCTGGAAATTGGCCGAACAGCGAAAGTCCTACTCTCGCCTTGACTTCTCTCAGTCGAATGACATAACTTCCCTTTTCACTTGCCCTTCTTATATGTTTACTTGCTCCCTGCTTTGTTACCTGTCTGTGCGGTTACCTGATACTTCACCACAGGTCAACAGAGGGTCACGCTCCTCTGTAAATATTTGTGCCAAAATATTTCATTACCTAATCCGGACTAATACCCATTTTGGATCTTAAGCCTTAACTCGGTTGACCAGCCATTATTATAGTTGATGTCCTGGAAAAGGGTAAGCAAACTAGGCCCAATTCTAGGGCTTCTCAATTGAGCAAGACAAATCTTGTTCGTAATTGTAACAGAGAGTTCTGGAAGAGATTTCAGGAGCTCTTCACCAGCTGTCATATTTGCTAAAGCAAAGCTGCATTAATTAGAGGTTGGACAACGGTGTGGAAATATGAAAAACCAGCACATGACACATAAATAATAAAATAGGATTATGTTCCATAACAATGTTTAGATATATTTTAGAAAAATATCTTTTTTACCCGTAAGAGATTTGTATATTTGTGGGAAAATGTAATTAAAAAACTAACCAAGAAAATATTTTAAAATTTAATGGATTACTAAAGTATATAGATGTCAAGGATATAAATATTTCATTTTGTTTCCGAATACTTCTTTCATAATGATTAATTATTGAATGTTTTTTCAACAACTTTCATCCAACAAATATAATCTGAATTGAAGAACGCAACTTGTTAAAAGCATACTTCAAGTTTCAAGTTCTATTATTATTTTAATATAATTTAAAACGTAACCATTCATATTGCTTTGAAAATGTATATGAATCCAAAAAAAGTAAATAATTCCTATAAATTTTAATAATATTTGCTTATAAGTACCTTAAATTTGTTTATAAACAAATCTGAAGCTAATAAATTCGCTGCATGAGTTTTCTAAATTATAATTTTCTATATCTACTGTATAAAACTATATTGTTTAAATAATATGGTAAATGTTAAGCTTAGCTAAATATATGAATACATAAAAAATAAATAAATGAATAAATAAAGAAATAAAACAGCAAAGGTGGGGATTGTTGAAAAAAATCATTGGAAGAAAATAGTAAAGTTCATTGAGTTGGTTCGCCGAGAAGAATGTTATCCGACCGCCTGTCAGCTTTTCCCAGCGCAGCATTTCCCAGACATTCTTTCAATTACTTCCCAAGAACTTATATTTGCTCACGGCATTTAACCCAAACAAACCTTTCTCTTAAAACATTTTCTACAGAATTCTTGGGGACTCTCAATGAACCGCCAGCGAAGAACCTTTAGCGTAAAATTCTATCCATTTCCAAGTAACTCAACGCCCATCGTTTTCTGACTCAGCACCTGAGTGACATTAACGTAAAGTACATATGTTGCTTTACACATATGGCTGGTACAGTAACCGAACTTAAACGAATGCAGTATCATTAGCATAACTGCAGCGAAGAAGAGAAGACTTTTTGCAACTTAACTACTTCCAGGTAATTCATTAAAAATGTGTCATAATGAAAGTACTAGATGGCCGGTTTCTAGTGTCCCTTCGTCTTCGGGTCAGGTCAGCGATGGCATAATCCTTTTATAATTGCACTTAGTAGCTGAAATGTAGCGAAAACAAAAGGATTTCCAAACCGGATTAAGAACTTTGGGAAAGACCACGCGCCGGATTAAGCAAATGCGCAGCATCAGCGTTTTACGACCCGCGGGTGAGGATGAATCTCTCACATCTCATATACATCCACATCCCATCCCGTGGTCAACAGGTAGGTTGCGTAGGTAGCCGCCTAGGCTGGATAAAGGTCAAAACAGTGGCCCAGGGGCTGGCTAAAAAGGCCATACGGGCCAGCAGCCATTTTGACCAACTGCTCGTGACAGCTCGCCGACAGCTTCCAATTCAACGCGCTCAATGAACCGGGCTGCGACTTGGAAACGAACATCGAAATGGATTTGGAGTTGCACGGCAAATAAACTATGAGCAATAATTAAATTGATATAACTTTGATTTTATTTTAATTTTAAAAAGATATCTTCATTTACTTTTATAGTAAAAAGTAATCATTTTATTGTAACTTCAACATTTTCTTTATATAACATCTGCAAGGCATTATTTTTATAGAAACAAAATCTTCTTAGACCGTTTTTTTTGCGTGTACCAAATGCAACCTGAGTTGGGGCCAAATCTGTGCGTGTCGAGGCATATATTCCAGCGTAAAGTAGCCAGTAACCAGACGAGACAATCATAATGATTGCTGTATCATCGCATCAGCATCATCATTATCATCAGCATCAGTATCAGGGCAATGCCGCTCATCTGTTGTGCCTCGAGGCTCTTGCATTTAGCACCCAAATGGGCATTGAATCATAATTTATTTGCCCCAAGAATTACCATAAGAAAAATAAAACCAACCTCGAACGCAACTTTCACTGGTCATTGTTATTGTTATTACCATTACCATTATTATTCTCCTGGCTTAATGCAGCTCAATAAATTTTCCCTTAAAAGAATTCGTTGATAAGTCGCAGACAATGCAGAGGGAATTTTCACTTTCCTTTGGCACTTAAATGTATATGGGCCATAATTAAGTTGAAATTAACTTGATGCGGCGGGGCTGTTTTTTAGAGCGGCAGGGGGGCCGAGTGTCAATTACGTTAAGTGAAATTACAATTACATGAAAAGCATTTTTAAAATCATCTAACCAACCCACATTAAATGGGTTTCAATAGGGAGAGAGGGGCGGTGGCGGGGTCAAGCCAAGGTCACAGGCCTGAACTTCGCCCAGACATTTGTTCATAAATAAATATTTAACACGCAGTCCTTGGGCCGTCGTGGGCTGGAGTAGAAAAGGACGACGGACGGAGTACCACTTTGGGATTATATTTATCACTTCATGGAAACTCATTAAATAATAATGTTTTTCATTTGGCGAAAGTTGAGACAGAATTTATTTAGTTGCAATTTCTTCGGATTAAGGGGGAGAAGTACTTATACTTGAGGCAAGTAAGGCATAATTCTCAAAAATCTCCAGCCAGAAAGCCATAAAAAAATTAAAAATTCTTTTAAAGTTTTAGGGCGGTAATTCTGTGAAGATTAATCGGTATGATTTATCTCTCATTTAAATGTTAAAAACGACATAAAAACAATATATTAAAATTTTTAAAGATACTTTTGTTTAAGAAGGTAATTTCTGTCTAATCATTTAAAATCAGTTTGCTTCAAAACTCTAGTGGGAATTCAAGTGCAACTCCTATCTGTCACACTTAAAATCTATTCTATAATATTTATTTGATCTTAAAATTCGATTTTATATATATTCCTTTAATTATAAATATTATAAAATAAAAAGGAAACCCATTTAATTATTTTTAGCCAGATATATTCGAGTGTTTCCTTCAAAAATATTCTCGTACTCAACAAGTAATTTCATTGACAAAACTTTCCACTGGCAAGTGACGGTGACTAGTTAATCTTTGGCTTAGCAAGCCATTGAACACTCGTGCCGAGTAAATCCGCAGACACTTAGTCACCGTCAAATCTCCGCCTTATAACCATATTTAACCAGTAGCCAGAGCCAGCGTCGGGCAAAAGGTCAGGTCATAAACACTTTCCGCTCGAAGGAAACTCATGGCGAATACCAAAAATAAGTAGCTACGAAAAGTAGCTTTGGCCGGAGATGTCAAATGTTTAACAACCTTAGAAGGGATATGATCGGAGAGAAAGGGAACGGATAACGGATCTGGATTTACCGAAGCACTTCAGGTAATTACGTTGCACACACAAGTCAGCAGGTCAGGCGGAAGGCCAACAGGTAGCCTAGCGCCCTAGATATAAATAATCCTGGTAAAGTACAACAGGACATCATTCACAGCTCAAGCTGCCAAGCAGTCACAGCCAGCATAGCTCGCGGAGTTGAAGATTTTCCCAAAAATCGTATAAATCCCTAAACCAACCCGGACACATTCTTCTGAGCAATGGAAGGCCAGCGGCGCAACGCTCAACACCGAGCTCGTCCGAGCGTGGGCTACTTGCTCTTCCAGTACCAAAACGAGTTGACCCGTCGCAACGCGGAGCCCAGACGCCTGTCCCGCACCAAGATCAACATCATCGATGGTCTGGTCTCCCACACCATTGGACACCTGAATCACTGCAGCGTGGAAGTGTTGCAGGCCTGCAAGCGCGAACTCATCTACAAGCAGATGCTACGCGATCAGCTTAAGGGAATGCGTCGCCGTCGCCTCCCCGCTACCAATACTAGATCCCGTTATATTGCCAACGTTTCCAAAAACACAAAAACTGTGACCGTCAAGGCCCCGAGCACTCCACCAAAACCCAAATCCTTCGGTGGTGGTCCCCTAAAGATGTCTCTATTCGATGAAGAGATCTTTGTCTAACTCAAAGTTGCCTGAGATTTATACGTTTTAGTTTTCTAGTTTATCTCATAGCTTGACCTTAATTGTTGACGATTAAAAATCAAAGAAGAAGATTGTATATTGTACTAGTGCGTATACTAAATAAAATAAACTCTAAAACCAAAAATTGTTTACAATTTGTTATTTATTGAGGTGGAAAAATATTGTTTTATTTATTTCAGAAAAACTAGACAATTTATATGAGATTATTCTTCAATCCTTATTCTGCTAAGGTGTCTACTTCGCTTTTAAATTGGAATAGCAAATAATAACAGTATGGTGTTTATATATTGATTGAATGATTTAATTTGCACTTAAAAATTTCATCAATAACCCCGATATTTTAAGTATAAAAATAATATAAAATAATCTATATTGTTTTGTGTTGAAATATACATTAAATGGACTGGGCTTAAATCGAATTTGTTCATTTTTAGTACATTAAGTAATATCAATTTTTATCTGTGCCTGTACATTTCTCCAGAGAATTTAATTGAAATAAAACAAAAGCTTAAAATGCTTCTTGTTATTTTCATTGCTTTTTATATTGAATAAAAACATGAACTTGTTATTAAAAACAAATAAACGAACGAACTGCTTTAAGCTATGAACAAATTTAAATCAAGAAATATTAACTAAGAAGCAAGTACTTGCTTTTAAATACAAAAGTTAAAAATACAAAATAAGACCTCTTAAAACTTCCAACGGGCAGAAATAAAAACTCTTGCAATTACACAAAAATGTCAATTGTCGGCGCTTTGTTGTAGGAGTGGAAATTCCTGTTCTGTAAGCCTGTTTTTGGCTCCGTTTTGTTTTTTTTTTTTGCGGCTAGCCAGGGCTAAAATGTGTGCCGCGAAATGCCAGGCCCGGGGTTCGAGACCCAAGAGTCAAGAGTTCCCACGAAGCGGCTGCGATCCAATGAAAATTGGCCACCGCCACTCACCGATCTCTGATAGATGCGTCCGAGAGCCAAGCGACTTGCAGACAGGCCAAAAGAATGCGGTTTAAAGTTCAATCGTGCAGCAAGTGCTATTTGAGGGGGAAAACGAGGAAAAACAAAACAACAACAAAAATTGAAACAAGGAACATCGATCTGAGACGTCGGGAAATCGTGAGTTGCGATGATCTAACCGTGGCTTTCTTCCACAGAAGTTATGAACCTGCTGCGATCGATATGCAAATCGTCAGCGGGAGAAATGTATACTAATGAATATATTAACCAAATCAAGTTCAGGCCAAGCCGAGAGTCCCCCAGTTCTGACGTTTTCACAATTCGCCTCATTAGCAGAGAGCTCCCCGAATGGATTAATTCTTAGAGATTTTATGGGGCCCTCCTCTTGTTTGGACTGCATCTGACTTACCTTTAAGCGTTGAAATATTCCACTTGCTGTACAAATTTGTTGCTTTCTATTTGCATATCGCTGGGTACAATAAATTATGAGCACAATGTTAACTGGCGAACAAATAGAGGAAGAACGCACACCGAGTGACGTTTTCTTTTTCGAGCACTATTTTCTTTCTATATTTATTTCTTTCTCTCCGACTTAATTTATTTTCAATTTTTTTTTCTTTTCGGATAAATAACACTTTTGAGTGAAATGCAGCTGCAGCTGCTTTAGTTTAGACACAAACACGTTTTCTTGCGGTAATTACAGCAAAGCCCCCTTCGAAAATAACGAGGAAAACGTAACGAAAACCGATCGAGAAATGCAACGCGGCGAAATGGAACGAAAAGCGAGTTAAAAGCTAAAAAACCAAAGCCAAAATGCAAATGGTAACACGCACACGAAGGCACAGCCAGTAACCCGCGCACGCACACAGAGACACACAGCCGTTGATTCGGGCCTGGGAAAACGTTCGTTCTTCGGCGAAGAAGAAGACGCTTTGCCCCGAAGATCGTGTCTATTTTTCCTGAAGACTCGTCGATATTCTCCAATGGATCGCGAGCGCGCTCCGAGCTCCACGACTATTCACGGCGAATGACCAAAAGTTTCTGCTTGCCGGACGATAGCTTGGAGTTCGAAAAGCCCGCCGCTCCGAGTTCGAAATTCGGTAAGAGCGCGCTTAAGCCTCGCTCACTCTCTCTCGCTCTTTCGCGCGCAAGCCAACGATCGCCGCTAGTTCGTTGCCTAAGTCTTTCGATTTTCCTCTGCTTGTTTTTTCGAGATCTTAGAATCCGCTGTTGTTGCTGTTGCCATTGATTTATTGTCCAACAATAACTGTTTTTTGCATTGTGCGTTGAACTTGTTTTGGGGCAGAAGAGGAGAGAGAGAGAGAGGGAGATATAGAGAGAGAGACCTGGCGTATGATCGATATTTATTATGATGACACACTTCTGCCAAAGATTTTGTGGGATTTTCGGAATTTTCGGGTGTTTGTTCGTAGATCTCTTAATCTCACACTCTCCCGCTCGGCTTTAACTTTCGCTGCTGCTCGCTCTCGTTTGCTTAAAGACTTTTACTCTCTAGCTTGGTGCAATTACGATCGGCGCTCTCACTGCCGCTCTCCCTGATGGATTTCGCTCTCTAGTTTTCGCTCTGAATTTGCTCTGTTTACTCCAAAAATTACCGCCTAGTGCTGGCCCGCTCACGCGCACTGCGGCTTAGCGCTATCTCACGTTTTTCTGTAAGTTTTTTTTTCTATCCAACTTCGAATGACTTCTTAACGGTTCGCCACTTAATGCCTTGTTTTTGTACACGGAGGGAAATTTATGGCACATTTAATGGGCAGGATGTAATGGTTCTAAGCAATTAAACATGAAGAACTATTCGTTTAAATCCTAAAAAATAAAGATAAGTGCATTTTGAAATAAGTTATAATTAAAATTGTTGTTTAAGGTTTGAAGAAGTTTGATTATATATATATATATATATATATAAATATATTACGTTATAAATACGTAGTATAGTAATTCTAAATAAAGAATATAATGAAAAAATCTTTTTCCTATTTCGAGCTTAATACTTAATTAAGACCCAAATATCTTTCATCAAAACAAACTTGTTTATTAAAAAAATATCCCTTGAAAATTAATAAGCAAGTTTGCAAAACTAAAAAAAAAAATTATTAAGAGCAGAGGTATTTTAATGTTATAAATTTTATAAGCTTCAATTTAAAATACTTCAGATTTTTCTTTAAATTATATTCCAATTAAAAATTTGTAATTTTATGAATGTGACTTTTCCTTGTGTTACAAGCTAAAGTTTATGTTTGTTGTACAAGTCACTGTTACTCATTTAAGTGTTCATAATTTATTCTTAAAAGCTATTCTTTGATTTTATTTTATATAATTTAAGTTCTAAAGTTTTTAAATTTAACATTTCCATTTCCTTTCACTTTATTATAGTTAGTGTTTTAAAATCGACTAATTCTGTTAAGTTTAAAATTATTTTTATTATTCGTTTTAAATTAATTAATACAATATTATTTTATTTAATATATAAGCACCTTATACTTAATAATAACATTCCACCTTAATATAATTCTACTAAATGTAAAACCATTCGCTTTCTGTTTATTTTCATGGCAACATATTCGTGATTATATTCGCTATCAGCAATTTCTTCTCCCTGTGTAGTACTTAGTTTTTTGTCGTTAAGTTCGGCTCTCACAGAGGGCCATCTCCCCGCATACCTCCCTTCTTAGGAATTGCAGCTGTTATTGTCATTTTGCTTTTAGCAGCAGCTTCACCTCAACTTGGCTCAGTTCAGTTCAGTTTGGTTCAGCTCGGTTCGCTTGAGCGTAAATTTCTGTGGTTTCCCTGCGATTCTTTTGGATGTCCGACCGACCGACCGTCCGACCGCTCCTCCTTTTGCCTTATCAGCATTGTCATCGTCGTTCGCCTTATTGTTATTATTGTTGCCGCTCTTTGCTCGGCTCCGCTTTTTGCTTTTTGCGACTTTGCGATTTTCTTTTAGCTAGTTTTCCCTGCCTTGTCGCCTTCCACGCTTGTAGGGCTGCTCGTCGGCTATATCTGTTATATAGCTATATCGGTCGGTATACATATAATATATATATATATATTCAGCAGTCACCACTGTAACCGCAGCAGTCGGTCGCCGATATGATCTGATTTATTGTAGTTTCCCGACTTCTTGTTGTTGCCTGTTAAAATATTTATTTACAATTTTCACAATTGGCATTTCAGTTCAGCGAGCTTGTCTCTGATTGTTTGATTGCATTGTTGTTGCTGTTATTGTTATTGTCGGTACTGTAGCTCCAGACTGTTGCCCCACTTTTACTTATGCACATAAATAATTAGAGTATTTATGTTGTAAACTGTGCCTGATAACAACATTTGCATCGTCGTTAGCCAAGTTGGCACCAAGTATGCATCAAGTTTTCCGATGACTTAGGTTTATGTGGGCTTAATGACATTATACGGAAAGTTTTCAACGTTCTGTGTTGCGGAATTGGTTAGAACTGATGACTTAAAAAATAATACAATTTAGATTTAAGCACCTTTTTAAAAAAGTTCTGCCAATAATTCTACATTGATAGGCTTTGAATTAAACTATGATTATGCTATGTAGTCATAGACTTTGAATTAAATTATGATTATGCTATGTAGTCATAGATAAATTAACCAACCAGATGAAGTATAAACTACAATTTTGAGGTTTTTCTTAATAATAAAAATTGTCACAACATATTATTTTTACTATTAATTTATTTATGGTGCAGGAAATAAAAAAGCAACATACATTTTACATCTTAAATGCTTCGTAAAATAATATCCAAGAATACGGCTTCTAAATATATTTGTTAAGACGAGATACCACTGTATCCCCTACTTGTAAGCAGTGGCGCCTTCATCGAAGTCGTGGAAATTTCCAAGACTTTCTTACGAAGAATTTCCACAGCATACTTTCGGGAGGGTAAATATGAAGTTTATAATTGCGATCTCGCATGGGAGTTTTTTTTCCTTTTGGTGGGAAAATCAGTGCCAGTCGCTTTTCCGTTTGCCCTTGCCATCTTTTTTGTTGGTTCATTTCCAAGCGCATGAGCTCTTAATTAGCCCGCAATGAGTTGTCGATACGCCATTTGCGGGCTCATGAAACCGATTTTCGGTTTCAGATACACGGATACGGATATCGTTTTTTGCCCCACAAAAAACCTTACATAACAATTTCAGCTTGTCTAAGTCTAATTACGGGCTCGTGTGCCGCCTCCTGTAAAGTGTTCTTTTGGCTTGAGTTTCGCCTCTAATTGCATTTCCTGCGCTGCCAAAACAGTTTTGTGGACTCATCTAATGACGAAAAATGTGCCGAGTTTGAGGCGCAAAGGGTTGAAAACCTTGGAGCGCCCGAGACATGTGCAGATAATAAGCCGCTTGCCGGGGCTTCGTTAATTTGTGGGTGGCCCAAAACCGTCACAATTATCTGGCCTGTGAGGAAAATGATAGGTGTGCGTTAATTGGCCGGAGGTGTTGGCCTGTTAACTGCCACAATTAAAATCAATGCCACAACGACCCAAATCCGCAACGCAATCGAACTGATTGGGTTGTTGAATCCATTTTGTTGTTAATTAAGGGCTAGAAGGGGATAATCTAGTTTTAAAGCATGCGCATATTTTTTTAAATTTTAGCTACCTGAATCCTAACTACATTTTAAAACAGAGAAGTAGTCTGTGTTGTATCAGAGATGGCTCTGCTTATCACATCGACATCGATTCTGGTCACACATAGGACTTTGCTTAGTTCAAAACACACACTCGTCTGGTTCGTCTCAGTCCACTTTTTCAAAACGAATATAAACTTTTCCTCTGTCCCGTATCTTTGTTCTCGTTATCATGGCTTTGTTTTACCGAGCTGAAGAAGAGAAAAAGACGGTGCCCACGTACATGAATTACGTGATGAGTGGATCATCCGCGATGCTGGCCACTTCTCTTACCCAACCGCTGGATCTGGTCAAGACCCGAATGCAGTTGTCCGGCACTCTGGGCATTCCGGAGTACAAGTCATCTTGGGATGCCCTCTCGCGGGTGTTCAAGGGCGAGGGCATGCTCTCTTTCTACAACGGGCTAAGTGCTGGCCTGCTGCGACAGGCCACCTATACCACGGCCAAGATGGGTTTATATCAGATGGAATTGGACTGGTACCACAAGAGCTACGAGGCTGATCCGTCCCTGGTGGGCTGCATGGCCATGGGTGTTGCCGCAGGCGGCTTTGGCGCCATGTTCGGAAATCCGGCAGATGTGGCTCTGGTCCGCATGATGGCCGACAACCGTCTGCCATCGACAGATAGACGCAACTACAAGAATGTGGGCGATGCCCTTGTGCGGATCGTAAAGGATGAGGGCGTAGTCACTCTCTGGCGCGGATGCGTTCCAACCGTAGGACGCGCCATGATCGTAAACATGGTCCAAATGGCCTCGTACTCCCAGCTAAAGAAGCGGTTCCGCCCTCACCTTGACGAGGGCTGGAGCCTGCAGTTCGCCGCCGCCACGGTGGCCGGCTTGCTGACCACCGCTGCCTCCTTGCCGTTAGACATGGCCAAGACGCGCATCCAGCAGATGAGATTGATCGATGGCAAGCCGGAGTACAGCGGCACCGTCGATGTCCTGAAGAAGGTGCTGAAGAACGAGGGATTCCTGGCCATGTGGAAGGGTTTCACTCCGCACCTCTGTCGCGTAGCTCCGCACACCATGCTCTCTTTCATGTTCCTAGAGCAGATGAACCAGGCTTACGCCAAGCACGTGCTTGGAGAGTCGTCTACCAAGGATTCCCCTTAGGAAAGCGAACTAGATAATTTTATCATTTTAATCCAACAAAAATCGCATACAAATTCTACTAATTGTCAGAAATGTATAATGAAAATTCTGTAAAAATAGTTATTCCTACATTATGTACCGAAAAAGAGAGGGCTTTCTTAATGCCTAATCCTTTGAAAAATAAAATAAAATTATTCAAATGAAAGTCTAAAATTGCTATTGTTTATTATCTCATAATTGATTTTCTATTGTCAGCTGTAAGTCATCTACAATTTTTTGTATATTTTCTTTAAAAGGGGGAATTCAACGGAAAATCAAATCATCAGTAGGCTTTTTTACACTTGTTTATACAAATTGTATTTAGTTTCCAAAATGTCCCGCGTTGAGCAGAAGAAAATACCGCCCTACATAATGTACGTGAACGGCGGTCTGTCCGGGATGATGGCGACGTGCTTTGTGCATCCCCTGGACCTGGTCAAGACCAGGATGCAGCTCGCGGTGGGGGAGTACAAGAGCTCAATTGATTGCCTGACGCGTGTGTTCAAGTCCGAGGGATTCATTGCACTCTACAGTGGCCTGAGTGCCGGCCTGCTGCGTCAGGCGACATACACCACGGCCAGGATGGGCTTCTACCAGATAGAAGTGGACAAGTACAGGGAGAGGTTCGACCAAGCGCCAACTGTGTGGGCCAGCATGGGCATGGGCATCCTGGCTGGGGCTTTCGGGGCCATGTTCGGAAATCCTTCGGAAGTGGCCCTTATCCGTATGATGTCCGACAATCGCCTGCCGCCAGCGGAAAGGCGGAACTACAAGAATGTGGGCGACGCCTTCGTCCGGATCGTGCGGGATGAGGGCATTTTCAAGCTCTGGAGTGGTTGCATTCCCACTGTGGGAAGGGCAATGATCGTCAATATGGTGCAGCTGGCTTCCTATTCCCAACTGAAGACCACCTTTGCTCCGCATGTGCCTTCTGGCCTGCCGCTCCACATATGCGCCGCCATGTGCTCCGGCCTATTGACCACTATTGCCTCCATGCCATTGGATATGGCCAAGACCAAGATCCAGCAGCAAGTGACCCGCGAATATAATGGCACCATTGACGTTCTGATTAAAGTGGCCAAGAACGAGGGCGTCGCCTCCTTGTGGAAGGGATTTACTCCATATTTGTGTCGCATCGGTCCACACACGGTTTTCTCCTTCATCTTCCTGGAACAGCTGACCAAGGCCTACAAAACCTTTGTATTGGGCGACAACTCCAGCTCCTCTATCTGATCTATCTATCGATTCCTTTGTTAAAATCGATCATTGAACCGTCGTAGAATAAAAAATTAATAAACTGATTGCAGATGCCGCGTTTTATTTGAAGAGTTTCTAATGCTACGAAATACGTATTTCTCTGTTAGAATTTAAGCCCTCACACTAAAGATTATTATATATAAACCGATTAAAAAGGCAATTCCCTCTATCAAATAATCCCCGAGAGTATCATCAAGAAACAGTTTAATTCGTTAACGAAAAAGATAATGCCATGAAATCCACATTTTCTCTCGCATGCGATATTGGATGCGCTCCAGCAAACGAACAGCTGATCTGTGTTTTCGTGGGGCTGTCGCAGCGCTTATCAGTCGCCCGATCAGCCGGTGGTGGGTCCAGTCTATATAATCGGTAATCGCTGCGAGCCAGTCGCGTTTCTACGTTGCGATCGAGCGGTTCGCCAGCGGTTCTGGTTGCGGTTGTGGTTGTAACTCGATCGGCGGTGGTTTGTGGTGCAGTGCATCGGATCGGATCGGGACGGACGGGACGGGATTCCTTAGTGATTTCTGGCAGGGAGCTGAGCAAAGCCCGGCGGCGGCGTCTCTCAATTGAAGCCACTTTAGGTTGGGGGCAAGGGAAATCTCTGAATCTCTCACAGCTCTCAAAGCTGGGATGAATCAACCGAAACCGCCGAGTTTGTGCCGCGGAAGTGTTAATTTAGCGTCCAAATACGACTCGTAGAAGTGCCAAGTGCCGTCTTCCCATCTGAAAGTGGTCTTTGTGCACGATTATCTCGTATCATATATATATATATAGCCCATAAATCGTGGATGTCTGTCGGCCGAAATAAATAGAAATATGCAAATGAAATTATGTCCGAGATAGATACATAAATCGGTAATTAAGTGATAATTATTTGTGGTGTTAATTAGACCGAACGAAGGGACAAAAATCTCTGGTTGGAAATTCGCTTGGAACACAGGTGAGCTGAACGATAAGATGGTATCTCTTCTTCTCTCTGCATCGACTTTATGGCCAACACTCCTTCAGATTGTGGCGATAGCAAATGGTCTCTATCGCTGACGCCACCGATCGATTGATTGATTGATCGCTCCGACTCTTGACGAAAATTTACGGGCATTAAGTCTGGGTAGCGGTTGGAAAACCCTACTCCTTCTTTATGACTCTTTCGAATTATAACCTCATAAATCTGAATATATCTCGCTGTTTATCGAACGTTCGCAGTAAACTGCAATTTCTGCCTGCAAAACTCAAGCGATTTGACACTTCGATTACCGCTGGCGGAAAACGAGAATACATTTAAATTTCCAGGTAATTGGAGGTTGTCAGGTGGGCAGAATCGGTTCACTGGGTCGCGTGTAAATTATTTGGCATTTAATAGATAATCCTCTCGTGAATATTTACCTCAGATAAGCGAGATAATGACGCGCAAGGTTTCGGTCTAGTTTTATTTAATTATTTCTTGTTGACACATCTTAGGGCAATTAAAACTTGTCTCTTGTTTGCTCAGAGTGGTAATTGCCGAAAGGTTCTTATCTGCCGGCTTGATTAAAGTTCAAGAATTGTCATAAGCAAATAATAAACCATTTTTTTGTTGTTGTTAATATTTGCCAACAGATTTTCAACTGTATTTTTTTCCCCCACAAGCTACTGAAATATTTTCCATGGATATTTAAATTGAATTAAATATATATATTGCCATTTTCCCACCGTTTTTACTGTATTTGGCTTATATCCACATTTGTTGTCAGCTTCATCCATCGTTTTTGTGGGAAATTCTGCCTAAACTGTCGGCCTATTTGAACTAGAAATTCTAATTAGCTTCATGCTGTCTGAATATATTAATTTGTCAACAAAATGAGTAAAAATCAACAATGGCCCACAACTAGTGCACGCTTCGTTTGGCATTTTGTGTTTTTTTTTTTTGCGATTTGTTGTTTGTTCAAAATTTTAATTGGAAATCAAGCGGCAGAAATCAAATTAAAATGCGATTCTCCCTTCGCAACGAAACTCAATAATGTAGTTAATGTTTGGTTATAGCGATTAATGAGCGGACAATTGCTAGGGCAAACCGAAATGTGTCAACAAAGACGGAAAAAAATTGACGTTGTGACAATGCAAATATAGCATCATATAGTGAAAAATTAAATATCACAATAATCGAATTAAGTGAGGTGAAGAGAACGCTATTATAAGACGAATAACTATATACCCTTGACTTTGTGGTTTCAAGATTTATTAAATAACAAAAGTAAAATTATTCAGACATTAAAATAAAGCTTTTATGTTATATCTAAAGTAATATATTAATTGATAGTCTAAAAAATATTTTTTTTAAGTTAGAAAACTATTACTAACTAGTTGTTTATATGTGTTCTTATTTAAAAATAAAAGCAGTTACATTAAAAGCAAAGGCTGCTCTAAAATAAACATAAAATTAATGCAGTGTTTACTGTTATTATTAATACATTTCACTAATAACTACTCAACAAAATAGAGTAAATTTATAGACTTTGCTAATGACTTAAAATATATTAAACAAAGTAATGTTTAGTTAATTGTAAGCATAACAGAAATATCTTAATAATATTACATGCATTATTTAATAACTTCTTAAAAAAAAATTATTATATATACCTTCAATTTTCAATTCATATATATTATTATTATTATTATTATTATATATTATTATAAAGCTACTGATTTGTCGAAATCAACAACTTTTCTTCAAATCAACTAATTTCCACTTCAATGCAGTTGTCCCGCCCTCCTGAATTTTAATGAATGCGAATAAATTCAAACTGATTAAATATAGATAACACAGCATGTGCTCGATTTCAAGCTCAAATTAAGTGGAACTAATTGGTGTTTTCTCTGTGCATTTGCGAAGTGTCTTGTCGAAGTGATTGTACTCGCTTCTACACTTCTCGGCTGATGTTTAGCAAATTGAAATGACAAAGTTTCAGACGGCCGGCACACTCTCGCGCTGGTGTGTGTGGTGGTGTGGGTGTGTGTCGCCGAGTCATTACCATATATACATATATGTATCTGTACCGTAGCCTATAACGGCAGACAAAACCGCACGTGATCACAAAAAGGCACACTCACAATTGCAATTTCCATAACTGGTTTAATAAGCTCGCTTGTCGTCGGGTTTTTTTTTTTGATCACATGACAACAGATGAAAGCCCTGTATTTTTTATAAACAGATATATATATATATGCATATGTTTTTGAACATCAAATGCAATTAACTAATAACCAAATTAACGAATGCTTCAAGCAAATTCACAGCAATAAAAAAGACCATCTTAAAGTGAGCACGCAAAAGCCGGGGTTAAAGGTCAATCGCCAATTTTTTCGTATTTGACCGAACCGCAAATCTCACTTGTCATCGCTTGCGACATAAAAGAAGCATACAACACATACATCATACATTTTGCTACATTTTGCAGAGAGAGAATTATTAGAATACATTTATTAGGAATTGTACTAAAAATATTCATTTTACTTTCTTTTCTCACATTAAAAGCGTATTCTTCTTTGTGTTTTAAAAATTGAATCAGTCGATTTTGTTGTACATAATAATATTAGATTTTATTTTCAATTTACTGAGACTGAGATATTCTGAGACTATTAGAAGTAGTAATATAACCATTAATCTTGTCTACATTTTATCCCTTTTATGAAAGTCCATTAGCTGACTTATTGACTTAAATAACATCATTTTAGGTCGTATTTTTTGTGTGATATATGAATTTCTTTCTATCTGCTGAATTATAATTAATTTATAATTTACTGGTACATTTTTAATATATTTTCAACGTCTCAACTAAAGATAAAACAAAATATCTTTCTTGCATTAAATTTATATTAATTTATTCAAGAACGAACTGTATAAAATAGGTTCTGTGAAGAGATAGCCATTCTTTCTAAGTGTACTTATGCACTGACAATCGAAACTGTAACCCAATGGTGATTTATTTTAGCCTGTCTTAGCTGTCTTTACTTTTCCTTAAACATTGTATACCGCTTTATTTTATTAAGAATGCTTAGATCGAATAAAAGCAAAGCCAAATACTACATGACATTATCAATAATGGATTTGGTATATTCCGATTTTTCTAGCATTTTATTTATGCCAATTTTTCTAGCTTATAAACATGTTGAATATTTTAAAAGGTCCGAAAACTAAGTTACTAACAAAATGATATCTTTGGCTTTCATTAAGGACAAGATAAAGACCGTTGAAGTGAGAGCATCGAACTCGTGTCAAAATTTATGCTCGTCAGTGTATTTGCCTCCCCCTGATGGGCAACAGATAAGCTGCCGCGACAACAAAAACAGAATCGTGGCTGTCATCTGCTCGCATCTTGGGGACACAATCATTATCGTTGCCCAGATGCGTACACACTCGTGCATGGCCACAATTTGTCTCTACGGTCGCCAGAGTTGCAATTTTCGAATTAAGACAATTGCCCCGCGAATTACGGAGCCCGAGATGCCCCGGCTAGATTCGCGACCCAGGGCATCCGTCTCGGTTTCCATTCCTTTGCCCGGGTGCAAAATCAATGCCAAAAGTAATGCAAATTATTCGCCAGGCGCTTTTCTTTCTTTTTTTTTTGTGTTGCCTTGTCGGGCTGGCGGCTGCCAAAAATAAATTGAATTTTAAATGAATGCCGCAAACCTCAGCGAAAGTCATCAAATATTAAGATAACACTGGGGGACTGAAAGCCCAAGGCTAGACATAAGATATGAGAGGACATCTGATGGCATGATGCTCTAGAAAAAATAGCTTATTTCTAGGTCAATAAATAACAAGAAAATGAAGCTATGGTAATTTGTCAGTAAAGGAAACAGAGAACATGATTCCTAATCAAATTACTTGGAAAAAATTTAAGTTTTATTAATTGTTTTAAGCCTAACTTGGAAATGTGATGTAAGCTAAAGCCGTAATAAATGATAGTATTCATACATATTTATTTTTTTCAATACATATAAGATACCTTGATAAAAATTTAATTACATCTATAATCCATAACTTTAATGGTTCAAAATCCCCCATTAAAGAGTATCACCTTAAAGGCAAAGCCAAAATAAATTAGGATAAATCTTGTGCCCTGGCCTTTTGTCTTCCACCTCGAGTCAATTGCAAAGCAAACACACTCACTCTTCACTTAACAGATATAGGTATAGTACATTGTCTGCCGACAAACGTCGCCTCAGATGTGCGGCAGATCGGCGGTAATTTTCCAATTGACGCCTATTACGGTTAATCGTAGCAGTGACCCAAGTCCGCACCAAACTTAAACTAATAATGTGCCCAGTTTAATGGCTAAGCCGCAACAAATCGCCCGGTCAATCCGTAGTCGTGCCCCTTGGAACCACCCCCTCTTAAGCTGGCACCCACTACAAAACCGCCACAAGACCGCACGACATCGTTGTCTCGTATGCTATGACACCGCCCCACTAACCACTCTGCACCCCTGGGCGTGTACACTGGGAGAATGGCGATCATTATATAAATATAAATATATCTATAAATAATATATATCTTATCTTAAAATCTCTCTAAATACATAAAATATTAACCCATTCCTTGTTAAAAAAATTTATTTTAAAATAATCAGAGGAAACATAACCCTCTAGGGTTTTGAAATTCCTTAAACACGTGTCTAAAATTATGCAATTAAATGTTTATAAAAAAGATATAACAACAAAGATATAGCAAAGAACATATATGTCACCATTGCAAGGACTTGAAAATCCCCTTTAATATCTGAAGTAACACCGATAATCTACATTTTCATTTACAAACAAAGTAGTTTCCAACGATATGCAAACGTTAACACATTTTCTTGCCGTGCACGGGTGTGTTGTTCCTGCTGCTTAGCACGCTAACTAACTAACTAGTTGCCGCCGTCGCTGTTGGCGTCGACGACGGCAGTTGCTTTAACATTTCGTCGCTGGAATTAGTCGCAACGCGTAGGTCGAGGCAAGTGGATTAAATGGCAACAGGATATATGGAGGAATCGTGCCTCCGATGAAGTATTCATTATCCTGGACAAGCAATTAGCACGTCACCAGTGAAAGGGTCAATGCCGAGGCTCAAAGGCATCGTGTTCTGCTTCTTATTCGCATTGCTCATACGACGCGTTGGCCGGGCCTCATTTCGAAACCGTTCTCTCCGTTTAATCAGTGACCCTTTTTACGGGGTATCCTTCTGCGGATGCGGGTCCTTATCCGGATCTCGATGTCGGCGCCTGTGTCGGTGTCCGGTGTCCGGTGTCCGGTGTCCTGTTTGGCCGTGTTCAATTGTCTCTGATTTTCACGCAAATGTAATCCTCGACCGCTTGATTTCGGTGCGTATCGTTTCGTTTGGGTTTCGTTTGGGCGCTCGGTTTGTGTTTCGTGACTTGAGTAAAAGGCAAAAGTTGATTCATCAGCCGCAGGATACGGGCAAACAAACAAACAAACCAAGCCAAGCTGGATGAGTTCACATGCGAGTGCGAGTGCGTCAGCAGAAAGTAAAATAAAATAGTGAAAATATAAAGCACAATACGTAGACGTGAAAGTCGACGTGTACCGCTGCAGCGACATATCCTTGAAGCGAGCGAAAGCCACACAAAACGCCGGCGCACTTTGACCTCATTTTGGGCAGCGTTCTGAGCTCGAGTGTGTGACCCTACTAAACCTCTCCCCGCCAAAGCCGCCCACAGTCCGCCCACAAGGATTTCAGAGCGCGCGCGTGCTAACAAAAAATAAATAAGCAGACACACACACAGGAAGCAAATTAAATCAATAAGTTGGCATCATCGCTTAAACAGGATAAACTGCAGATTGCAATTTTGGTTTTTCTACCATCTATCGGGCGCCCGTTCGTTACCCACTTAAATGTGTATAAATTGCAAGTAATTAAGCCATTTTTGGCCAGTTCATAAAAATTCACTTTTAATTTAATAAGTGCGGTCAGCAAAAGAGTGCTATTGAGTGGGGAAATTTTTAAAAAATATATATACCCGTTTTTAGATCAAATTAACATATATATAAAAATAATATTTTATAATGTGTTTGTGCTTCCTCTATTAGCATGCTCATTTTTAGCTAATAAAAATAATAAAGTTGTCTGCGGAAACGAATTTAAATAAATATTATTGCAGAATTCAAATAAAATATGTAAATGCCGCGCGGCTGATAATGGAATAACAAGTGCGACTCAAATGTAAATGATGCCAATTAATTGGTGCAAGCGAAGCGTTTTTGTTTTTAAATCAATAAATGGAATTAAAGATTTAAATTTGAGTGAGTGTGTGGTCGCAAGAAATTAACAATAAAAATCAAATTTTATTTACAAGTGTTAAAGGGTTGAGTGTAAAGAAAAGTGATTTATTCAACGAGTGATAAATAAGTTTTTTTATTTGTATTTATCAGCTCAGTGTAATGCCAAAAATTTACACATGTTCGCCATATTATTTATTTATATTATCACACGATACGTATTACACGAAAATCAATTTATAAAGTGCTTAACAGAATAATTGTGTTAAAAGGCAACTAAAGTCAAGAAAAGTAGTGCTCAAAAAACAACACAAATATAAGATATATACCATAGTTTAAGGCAACAAATAAAAGTGAGAAAATCAGAGCAAATTGAGCACCAAGCAGGTGCCAAAATAAAATATCTCAAAGTTAAATAATACTTAAATAATTGAATACATAAATAAATGTAGGAAATACACAAACATCAACAATTTGAAGCAAAAACTTGGCCACAATCGAGCCATTTGCCATGGGATATTTATGACATGCCGGAGAGGTGAGGTGTAATTTATTGATGTGCACTCGCATTTTTTACACTTAATAGTTAAGTTAACCGGGGGAGTCACTCAATTAATATGCCGGGCATGCTCCACGGCCCATTAAATAGCGCTCAGAAATCAGAAAATCATTTGCATAATTCTTTGGCGATTCACTCGCTGACAAAACAAAAAAACAAACAACTTGATTGGCCCAGCAAGTGCAAGCAAATTAAATAATAATTATTTATACAATGCCCAAATAACAGGCAATTATAATGCATATGGACCAGGCCAGACGGAAATACATTCGAACAATTCCGAAACTCAAATCGTCTCTAAGCAGCCAGGCGTGCACATTTTGTTTAATATTCCTAGCCATGTTACTTGAGTAACAGAGAACGAGGGAGTGAATGTGCGTGTGTGGGACATAAACTATTGCTAAATGCAAACATTTATAGTTTCATTAAATGGCTTAGTGTTTCGCTTCAGCGACGGACATCGGGCGACAGGCATTAAATCATTTTTAAAGTGCTTGCAAATAATTGAATTTGTTAGTGCGAAAATGCTCGCACACATCTTGTCTGCTTTGTCTTTGTGTCTACAGTGAGTAATGGCTACAAGGAATGGATGTTAATAAATTTTGTAGGGTTTATGATATTAGTTTCTAGATAAAAGACATGTGGAGATAACAAATAATCAGAAGCAGGGTTGAGAAATATATTATTTTAAGCTCTTTATATGATTTAACCATTGTATTTGTTTCTTTTGGAATAGGTTAATGAAATGATTATTACAATACACCAATATTCCATATTTTATTTGAAATAAAAACTAAAGTATATATAGATAACAAATTTTCATACAGTGTTTGTCTTAGTTACTCACTAATTGTTATTGTCTTCTCGTTATTAATATTAATTGAAAACTGTCTACTTTGCAATTTTAATTTGCATAATAACTTATAACAATGAGCTATGTTTCTCCTTGATCGAATTAATTAATTTAGTAATTTTAAGATCGTATATAGGAATTCTGCACTTTTAAAAGGTTTTTATATAATTTGAAGTACAGAAGTAAAAAGAATATTAAATATAATCTCATATTTAATGCAGTCTTATTTGGAACTAAAATTGATTTAAACCAATAACATAAGTTATACGTTATTATGTAATTAAAAGCTTATTGAGCCTTTCTTAACAAAATTTAAATTACCAAAGGGAATTCCCTATTAAATATGACTTGATTACGATCAAAAAATATGAAACATATTTAACGAATCTCCACTGTGAGTGGAGTCCCATAAAAGCGCCTGCCTAGTGAAGCAGAACACAACGGCTAAATGCCTGCAGCATTCGCTTCGTTTCTTGTCCTTGTTCGTCCTCCTTCCGCTCTCTCTTTCTCTAGAGCGCAGTATCCTTTCGTATGTCCTTTGTCTTCCCGGTTCCGCCTTGGTCCTGAAAATGTTCAGACGCCTCCCACGCAGTTAGCAGCGCTCACTCATGCATCCTGACTTGTTTCATACACACACACACACACGGATGTGGAGGATACATGTATCCTCACACGACCGTGACGCCATCACTGCTAACAGCATCAAAGACTAAAACAACAATGGCCTTTGCCATTGTCGTCGTCACTTAATATACAAATTTCAGTAAATATTTTTCACACACACCCTCACACACAGGGTCGTCGCACAAGGAGTGCAATTTCCGCGAGCTGCATTCGCTCCCAACTGAACTGTCATGGCACCATTTTCCCTCCTTCCCCGTATGCCTGTAACCCACCCATTTTCCATTTTCCATGCCGAGTTCCTTGGGCAACAATTCGTTCAATTTCGTGCAATCAAGTTATTTTAATTCATTACCCTTACGCGACCAACACTTACGAGACATGCACACACAACAAACATAACACACACATCCGCACCCACACTTGTAGACATTTTTACACCCCGACAACACTGCATATGCCTTGGCATGCCGCCACCTCCTCCTTCGACTCGGAACACCATGAAAACCCATTGAACCCCACCATTGTGTCCCACAAGTGCATGTGCATTTTGCCTTGCGACACTTGACATTTACATACACCAACTTTTGATCACTGCGAAAAAAGAGTTTACTAAGAAAATGTATTCTAATTAAGTAAAAGAAGTAGTTACTGCATACAAAATTGGTTAGATAAGTTCTTATCATATACTAACGCAACAAATGAGTATGATTTCCACAGCCAAAATATAAAAGTGTCTCAACAGCTCGGGTTTAACGTTGATAATGTAAAAATAAACTTAACATCTTCGTTAAATATTTGTTGATAATTTGATGTCTTAGTCGACTTGATTTAATCTATACAGATTGATATACCCTTATTATGGCAGATAACACACGGATAGAATATCAGAAGAGGTATACAGCTGTTTCGATTCTGCTACAGAATGTTCATCATAATAATTCTTACCGCCAATTAAACTTCAAGTTTTTCATTTTATGATTAATAAATAACACGAATAGGAGATCTTTTTAGTTATTAAATTTGTCTATCCAGGAGATCGAGAATGTGGAATATTTTGAGTCTTCTTACGGTTAGATTATTGTCTACTAGACTAAATTGTTTTCGTGATTGTGTAGTCAATATAAATTTTACAATATATTATTTATATTATTTATTTACTTAATTTAAAGACACAAGAAACGATTAAATTAAGCTTAAAACAAAATATATTCTCTGAACTATTTTAAATATACAATTTTTGTATAATTATAATGCGAACTTAAGTGGCTTTCAAATAAAGCAAACTACAAAAAAAGAGTTCGTAAAATATCGAGCAGCGAACTACAAAGAATGATTACCTAAGAGTTCCCAGCTATATATAATATAGGATCTATTAGTCTTATAATCTAAATTTCTTAAAATTTTGCCCAGTGCATTTGGCTATTTGCATGTGTTTATATTACACATACCACGAAATATAGGGACTCACGCACGACTATCAAAATGTCAGACATCTGTCATTTAATTTAATTTGACTTCACTTTGCTTTCATTTGCCCTTCCCCTCCTTTTTGCGCCTTCCCTCCGTCTTCTTCTTCTTCTTCACGCTTTCTTTTTCTCTTTCCACCCTATTGCGATATATATATACGTATATAGCAACAGCTATATAGCGCGCGAGGCGTCGACGTTGAGCACAAAACGTGTAATTTAGCGGGTGGCGTTTTGGGCGTTGGGTTGATTTTCTGGGGCTTGTTGGGAGGCGGTGGGTGATTCCCTCAGGCGGCTGTTATTACTTAGTTTTTTGCTGCTGCTGTTGTTGTTGTTGTTCCTTCCTCTGTTGTTGTTCTTGTAGCTATTGTTGCAATTTTTGTTGTTGCAGCGTACGCGAGCTCAATTTAAATCGCTTTGCGTTTGCTGTGAAAGCGGTAAAAAGCGAGGAAATTGAGAGAAAGTTGGCGGAAAGTGCATCGATCAATGAATACCCTTAATGGGCATTGTATAAAATGAAAAGTTTCCATTTTTTTGTTAAAGATAAATTGATAGCTATTTGGCAAGGATATATGGCCGCAAGTTTAAGTGAATGATTGAATTAATAAAATGCAACTGGGAGTTCATCGTTTATTTGATAAATATATTTATTTATCAACGGGAATTTAAAATACAGATATAACAATAGGCTTTAGTAACGAGAAAGATTAAATTGCTTAATAAATACAAAAAAGAACCTACTAAGCAAGTAGAAAATTCTGCAAATAAATTTTAAATTAATGAGAGAAAATTCTCCTTTCATCCAAGCGGAGGGCAAAAGTAGTTTAAAATCTAAGAGCTAAAGCATTAAGTACATTTTTTAATTACATAATAGGAGTAGCTATTGAATACCTTTTTTCGTAAAATTGCTGCCTTCAACCTGAGTATATTAAGTTTAACACTTTTTAATTATTATAAGGCTAACTCAAATGGCTTTCAAATAAAGCGAACTACAAAGAAAGAGGTCGTAATTACATAGAGACTCAATAATAGTTATACTGTAATTACTATATCGTATAACTTTAAGAACTAATTCTTTGTAGTTCGCTTCTCAATATTTGAAAGCACCTTAAGTTAGCCTCATGTAATACCCTTTAGAGGTGCAATACAAATAATTTACACAAACATATATTTGTTCATATTCTTCCCTTAATTTCAAAAGAATCCTCCCGCTCATATGCCCAATGAAGTTCACAGAGTATCAAAAACATTTTGACTAGATTTGCATAGGAAATTTTATTTCTTTGAGCTGAACTAAACAAAGTTAGACTGTGGAAAGACACACATCATTAACGCTAAACTAAAACTAATTAAACTAGTAACCCTGAGGAGAATGGGGACGTTCTTGTGACTCAACACCGTTGCTTTTCCTGGTGCTTGGCAATTGCCTTCAGCTGCTTGTTGCGGTGTTTGAGTTTCTGCTGGAGCTGCCGCTTGAACTGCGTCTCGCGGCTTAGGATCTGTAGATCCTCGGGACTGCAGGAGGATAGTCGCTGCTTCTGCTCGGCGATCAGTTCCTTGGTCAACTGGATCTTGGTCTTGGCCACCTGAGTGTAGAGCATCTGGCGGCGATGCAGCTCCTGGCGGTGCAAGAACAGAGCGTAGGCGACTGATGCTTCCATTTTGCTGGCTTGCTGCTAAATGAATGCCAGGATCGAGGTGTGCGGGGTTTTTAAAGGACATCCGCAGGCCAAATGTGTTATGCATGCCCGGTCTTGTTTATCTGTTTTTTGCCTGTCCTTCGGGTCCTGCGGCGATTGTGATTTTTCGCGGCCAATCCTTTGGGGTGCCGTTTGTACCTGCGTTCCCGCGCAGGTACACAGCAGGTCTTCTTCCTTCACGGATCCGTGTCCGGTACATTAATGCACTTTAGGCCAAAATCCTTCGCATATGGCCGGCAGGATTTTCCCAGCGGACCCCAGAAAAGTTGGGTAAACTTTTACGCTTGCCTGCGCCTTATGAAAGGAAATTGGGACCAGCAAAATGAGAGAGATTTTATGGGGTGACGGTGGCCGGGCGACACATCACATCCACAGCAAACTTCTTGGTCATGCAGCGGCCACGCTGCCAAAATCCAATGCAATTTTTGGGCCATCCATCTAAGGACACCGCCCACCCATGGACCCACTCAACGACAGGATAGCACGCACGTCCTGGACAGCCCGGCATATGCATCAATAATTTTTGCCAGGCCAGACACTTCACTGAGGGAAATGCATTGAGACTTATTTAAATTTAATTTCTTAAAATGTAGTAACTGAAATATATTCAGTGTTTATGATATTTAAAAAAATCTACGAAACATAGGACTTTTATACCTTAAAGTACAATTTATATTTAAAAGAATTAAGCCACCAAAAATTCATGTTAATTAAAAAAATTTATGATAAACTTTTTCTTCTGAAAACTTTATTCTATTCCTTGAAATTTGAGTTTATCTCTTTTTTGACAGCTTTTTCGATCTTTGACCTGTTTTTCTCCGTGTTAATAAAGACCTACAGACCTACCCCGAACCTAGAACCCGACATGACCCGTATCCGGGTCTAATGCCGCACCAACACTTTGAGGTTTATTAATTCGCATGAACTCCGTCCGGCTGTTCAACCCGGCGCTCATTTTTCATGCTGCCCGGGCAACGAAAGCCACAATTAAAAATTGCTTATGAACGGAAACGGTAGACAAAAAAGAAGGCAACTAACTCCTGGGGAGTGGAGAGAGCGCCCGGAAAAGTCTAAGCCATAAGCTGAGCCATGTGGAGCTCTCAAAGTTTTTCCCGGCGGGACAGAGAGGGGGGTGGATGGTCTGCGAAAAACTTAATTTCCTATTTCCTTTCAGTTTCCGGCGGGCTTCCACCTCGACTTCCTCATCCACTTACACTTCCATCTCCTTGCCATTTAGTGTAAACTCTGCGCATCATTATTTTGAAATTTTTGACACTTTTTTCGCTTGATGGTGCTAAGCTACTTGTAAATCAACCCAAGCTCTAGCTCTAGTATGTGCCTGTGTGTGTGTGTCACATTTCCGGCGGAAGTGTAAGCAGAAAAGTTCGTTCGTTCTCGTTTGTGTTCCCGCTAAATGGCATCAAGAAATGCAGTATCCTCACTTCATTCTCAGCGAAGGCAGCAAAGGCGACATTGACTGATGATGATGAGCACGATGATGTAAATGGGATTTTAGTGCCGCACATGACAATAGTAAACTTCTCCACTAGATCCGGGATCATAAGCTGTGATGGCTCTGTTCCGTGTGGATCTTCTGTGTTTTCAGCTCTTGTGAGACATGCAAGTAAATTGCCTTACTCAATTTATTGTGCAATTATGGGGGAAACTAATGAACAAAGCGGAGAGGCCAGGGCTGGGAGAAAATGCCTCAGAATTTAATGAAAACACTCACTCAAGTTGCCGGGGAAAAGGGGAAATATACAATTTGAAACCATCTTTTTTATGTTAATGATTTCAAATAAATAAATTAAGATACTTTATATATAATTGAATTATATTACTTTCTTTCCCGTTTGCAGTTTCCCACAAAATACGGGCCTGCGCCTGACCTCCGTCCTGGACATGGCCTTGCCACTTCTCCTAGTGCTGCTCCACCTTAGCGGCTCTATCTCAGCCCTCAGCCTGCCCAACATGACCTCAGCGGATGCCGCTGCCGGCGGTGGCTCCAATTCGCCAGTTCTGCTGGCAGGAAATCCCAGCATCCTGGGCACCAGCAATCTAAGCAATCTGAGCATGGGAGGTGGTCTGGGACCAGGGAGCAATACCGCTGGTCAGACCCAGCCGGAGTCGAATGGAGGCATTTCCCTGGGTGGATCGCCGGTTAGTGGTGGTAGTAGCGGAGGAGCAGGCAGTCCCAGCAGTGGCAGTGGAATCAGTGGCAGTGGCAACAACTCCACCCTTATACAGACTTCCAAGGACAAGCAATACGACAAGTGCTCGGGTCCTGGGGATCCCGGGCCCTGCAAGCAATACATCTACAAGTGGCGCTACGAGCCGACCACCAACGAGTGCACCAACTTCATCTGGGGCGGCTGCGATGGGAATCCGCAGAATCGCTTTAGCACCGAGGCGGAGTGCTTGTTCCACTGCATAGGAGGACCTCGTAAGGCTACTCTTTTTACCTGATTAATATTACAAAGAGTTTAGTCTAAATTATCTAAATATACTCGTAATATCAAGCCATGCTTTAAAGTTTATTAACTAAAATACATAACACATTACTATATTTATAATTATGCAGCTTAGTTATGAAATATTAAAGCTAGCTCTTTCTTTTAATAAAAGCATACTAGTAATTTCATTTTTATGTGGAAAACAAGCATATTGCATTGTATTTATTATACCCATAAATTTTCCATAAGCAAGTAATAATTTTCCCTTAACGTAGAATTTTTGTGAGCTCCTTAGGTCTGCTCCGCAATAATCCAAATTGACGTCAACTCTCTTGCAGACACTCTGCCCCCATTCCTGCAGTCGACCACCCGCGAGCCAAGCACCACGGAGAGCTCCCTGCTCCTCGGTTCGCCATACACCCAGAGTCCGGCCCAATCGCCGGACGGAATGGGCGGAATAGAGGGCGGAGACGGGACCACGCCAGTGCCCATCGAACAGCGCGGACCCGAGCTTACCTTCGCGGAAACGGGCCAAGAGAAAACTTTCATTTTCGCCAAGAACAACACGTTCATCCAAATGGACGGCGACATCATACAGACATTTCAATTAAGGTGAGTGGGCTGTGAGTCCTGGGGAAGGGGAGGGCTAAAGCAAGAGGGCTTATGACCACCTGCCAGGTGGCAGCCTCAGGTCCTGAGGTCGTCAGGTCGACAGGTCCTTTGCATGCCACACTTCAACTGGTCGCGCTGCAACGCCACGTCATTTAGCGGATTGTTGGCTTTTTCTCTCAAAAGTGCTTGATTTTCTTAACCCCAGAAAGAATTTCCGAATATTTTAAGATATGTAATGAAAAGTAAATAAATATTAAATCCAGAATACAAGCAAAGTCCCTTTAAAGAGTAGTAGAGCAAAAAAACATGAAAATGTCAAAACATAGGTTTAATTCATTAAAAAAATAGGTTTCTCCTCTACATTTTAATCCAAAAATAATTTGTGGCATGTTCAAAGAGTTATAAAATATGTATTGCTTCATAGTCAGTAAAAAGCTTTCCATGTTCACCTATTGCGTGATTTCCGATTTCCCAACCTTCACCAATACCAATTATAAAGTCTCTGGCGAATTTTGTAATAGAAGCCAATTAAATCTGGCATTTAAATGGAACAGTCGGATGCGAAAAAATCGATCTGACAACGGAGGTCGAAAAAAATGTAACATTTTTTGTTTTATGTTTATGACAGAGAACACAAGTCCTAGGGGGTTAATAGTGAGAGCTATGTACAAGAGCAATTAGCTTAACTGACATTTGCCTGCACTGTTTGGAAATTGATTTTCTCCCAAGAAGAGTTTCTTACGGGAACTGCCGTCTTATCGTTAGTTAGCTTGCAATAAATAAAAATAAAAACCAAAGAGAACTTGGAAATAGCCGAAAAACCAGGTCAAAAGTTAATTTTTTGCTCAATTTGCGAACAAGATGTGACATTTAAATAGTTCAAAACCGACTTTCGGCCAAAGATCTTTTGGGTGGACGAATTTAAAATTCAATTTGGCCAGAAACATTGGACATTTGCATATTAAATTAAGATAAGAAAAAAATATTATTTAAATGTGGACATGTTGGGCAAACATGCAGACAGTCAGGCAAATAAAATTAAACATAACTTTGCCAAATAGATCTTGCACTTGCCATCGTTGTTTTCACTCTTGTTGCCGGTTGGTCAGTGGCTGCTCCTTGGCCAACTTGGCAATTTGTGCTGTAGTTTTAATTGTAACTCATGTGGCTGCCGACAGCAGGGGCAACGAGAACAACAGCAGCGGCAACAGCAGTCAAGAGCAAAGTACAAATAAATTTAAAACTCTGTCAGGCAGACACACCGTCCGGCACAGACCCTCTGCCTCGGTTTTTCACTCACACATCTGCTTATGAGTGCTGAGAACTTGGCTATATTTTCCACACAAATTTCGTTAATTGAAAGGATTTTAGAGAAATAAAGTAATAATTTAAATTAGAAAATTAGAACAGCAAAAAGCTGGTAAAGTGAAAATTAAGATACCTTTTAAAATAAATAAAAGAAATTTTAGGACTCTTAAATAAATATCACAACTTAAAATATTTAAACTATGCCACAAAAGATTTGAGATACCAAATGCAGGTTAAATTAAATGTTTTTGCTATGTAAATATTTGCAGCATGAACATAGATAGGAAATAGATGGGATAGGATATACATACATAGATAGGATTGTGATTTCTGTAGCCTCAAAAATACTTCATTACATTATTACTTTATATTTTAACTACTTTATATACATTTTTAAAATTTCTTAATAATCAAATCAGCTAACTTTGTGCAACACTAGTACTAATGCCTTGTGGCCACTCTGCATCTTTCTGTCTTTGCAGACTTTGCCGTGAGATTTCATTTCAATTCCGCACCCGCCTGCCGCACGGCCTTCTCGTCTATCACAACGTTAAGAATCCGGATCGCATTAATTTGGACCCCTATGCACTCTACGTGATTGTCGAGAAGGGTCAGCTGAAGGTGGTCCATGTCTTTGGCAAGCATTCAACGAGTGTCACTGTGGGCGAGAGTCTGAATCGAGACGAATGGCACAGTGTGATGGTGAGTGGGAGTGAGCCCCCAAAACGGGGTCAAGTCTGGCTCAAAGGAAATCACATCCTGCGGGGCCTATCGGGCTTCTAGGTCAGCTCAGCTGCCTACATTAATGGTGCACACCTCGAGTTCAAGGAAAGTCCACTTTCGAATGAAGTTTGGTGTAAATTAAATCATTCTAGAAGAGTTTGAAGATTATCCTTTTAACTAGTCTTTGCTTTGATGTCTAAAAAAGGTAACTTTTATCAGAAAAAGAGAGTTTATAAGATCATGTTCTCGGTAGAGCACTGTGAAATTACAACAGGGTACAGGATATTCGGTTAACAGACGGGTGTTGGCCAACATTAGCATGGCCGTGTGTTCAGCAAGCAATTAGCAAGATTGCAATGCGGAATGTGTGCTGCCTGCCTGCCGGTGCATGTGTGCAAAACGCTTTATCAAACTTTTATAACAAAGCGAGCAAGTTGATTTATGTGCGTTCAACTTTGTTAACTCACCTCGGACATGGGTGTGGTGGTTGGTTGGCTGGTTTCTAGTGTTCCTGCTCCTGGGATGTTACCCGGGATATTGCTGGTGTATTGCTGTGCAATTGCTACTGCTTTTCCACGCATGTAGCTAACCGCAATCCCTCAAGCATCGTCAGCATCATCATCATCAATAACAGTGGCAGGAAAAACCCGAAAAGCAGCAGAACCAGCAGAACCCAGCAGAACCAAGCAGCCGGCAGCCCAGTTTAGTTCGTGTTTTCATATTTAAAACAAGCAGATCCCCTACTAATCACACTCTCATACACAAACTGCCAAAGAGCACATAGAAAAAAATAACTAAGCTATTTTTGCTTCATTTATGTAAGTAGTTTAATCATGCGTAAAATATAAATTCAAAGTAAAACATTCAAGATTTTAAATCTATTATTATTTTATTCTGTTTAGCAAAGCTAAACCCAAGCTAACTAATATTTCTGCTGCTTTAAAGCCTGTAGTGATTTCAATCAGTAAAGAAAATGTACCTTAAAGTATTCTGCAAAAACATACGATCATCTCTTACCATAAGAAAACATACTATAGCACACTTTGAAGTAGCATTAAAAATTCAAAAGTTCTTTTAAAACTTATCCTGTGAATATGAAAAGCTATTATTAATTATGGTATTTTATTTTCGGTGCACTTGTACACACTGAAACAGACACATGCAGGCACTCATAAATAACACGCAAATTCCTAATGAATTTCAGCTGATCCCAGCTATATATGCGCACAGCAGTTGCAATTCATTTTCGTAGATTTTTACCCATGCAACGGCAACGGCAATGGCAGCGGCACCAGTAGCAGCAACAACAACAACAATTTATCGCTAGCCGCTTTGCAAAAACTTGCAACTTCAACTCGGTGCCAAAACGCATAAATTCATAAATTTTTATCATTTGTCTGTGTGCGAATGCCACGCCTCCCCCGCTCTAGCCTCCCTCTTTATACCAGCTAGCTGGTTTATTGGTTTTATGCACCTCACCGATCCCTCGCTGTCTGTTTTGCACAGGTGCGCATCGATGTCCATGGCGCAAGATTAATTGCACGCGTCGACAATAGTCAGGAGGAGGTCTATCTGAAGGGACTGAATCACGAGTACAACTACGGCGTCTCCACGAACCTGCCGTCGGTGGTCCTGGTCGGAGGTGAGTGCCCAAATCAATTGTGTGAGTGTGTCCAAATCCATCCCATTCCCATACCCATTCCGCTCCGCAATCAATCATATTAAAGGCAGCGAACGCCTGAATGTATGCCATGATTTTCCTACGCGAAATTCACACATAAACCAGCGCATCAGCGGCGAACATAGAAAGTTTAGTACGCGCTTATATATACATACATACATATACTTGTATGTGTAAACGTTGCATATATTGCTGACGAAAAATCGGAAAATGTGCAACTGAAAATTGAAAATCGAATTTGCAGTTGGCGGCGACTTCAACCAAACACACAAACAACACAGTAAACTTTTAAGAGACCTTTCTTTAAATATCTATATTCAGGGGTGCCACAAGAATTGGTTTACCTAGCACCTTCAAGAACACTAAGCCTATAGATTGTTTCCCAGAACAACGAAATGTTCTCATAAAATCTAAATTAAATAGATTACTTAATATAAAGCTAAGAAAGAACATGTAATAATACCATTTCAATATCATATATATATCATAAAAGTTACATTGGTTTTGTAAACTTCAATATTTCTTATAATAATAATAATATTACTTAAAACTCAATAAGATAGGTGTCTGAAAGTATTTAATGAAATACTTTTTGACAGCATTTCCAGGTACTATCTATAATCCGCGTTAAATGAGATTTAAAAAAAAACAATTGTGCAAATCATTAACATGAAGTATTACAAAAGTATTATTTTTTAATATTTTTCCAAATTCTAACCTATTAAAAACTTAGTTTTTGTTTCGTGTAGCTTCTCAAAATGTCGAGTGAACGAACTCAAAACTGAACTTGCTCATTTCCCATTGAATCGGGGGAACATTGTAAAGTGTTCGTATATGTATGACTTTGAAAGCTGCTTTTGTGCGTTATTTGAAAATTTAATTATTTCACGTTGCGAACAGCACAGCCCATGAAAAAAAGGGGTTTTGTGAGCTGGCGGCCGACAGAATGGGCCATTGATTGCACTCTGATGATGATGGTGGTCTAGTTTTTCCGAGCCAACACCACCCGTCGAGAATTTCCGGATTGAATGAAGCTAGAAAATATAGTATGTGTAGATGGAAAATTTTTTTTCGCCTTTGCAAAATGATTTTGTTGTGGTTTCCTTTCTAAAAGGAAGCCCCAAGAGACTGGCCCACCATTGATGATAAAAGTGAAATGAAAAACGTGCAATCAATAAGCTTTAAGTGTGTTTTATGCTGGAGTTTTATGGTATTGTTTTTATGGATCGAACCGATGCGTAAATAAGTAATTTTTCACATGATATATACATTGGGCAAAATTGCAGAATGAATGGGAAACTAAATAATGCATTTTATTAAATGTTACTGTGTGTTTTTGGTGTTTGGTAAGGAGAAATCAGAGACTTATATAAGCACTTCTTTTGGATATTAATTAACAAATTGTTTCATAAAGAGTTTGCTTCTATAAATAATGTAAACAAAGAAAAACTAAAACGTGTATGTTTGTGGTAGCTGAATAGAAAGTAAATCATTTTTATTATAGCCTTTATTTATAGGAATAGTCCACCAATTTCTATTAAAAAAAATAGTCAAATATTGCAGCTAAATCATCTTTATACCCATAAATAATTGGACAAGAGAAAAGCAGTTTCAGCCCCAGCCTCTCAGCATGTATTTATTTATTTAGACCGCTCTTCTTGTTGATCCCTAAAACTGAGTGGAGACAACTTTTTTAATTAAGCAATATTTAAATCTCTAGAAGCAGCAGCGTCCAAAAATCCCATCAAAACTTTCAACTGTAAACAACGAAATTATGTTATGGCCTGGCCACTGCACAGCACCGCACCATTCCAACAAACCCCTCCCCCAACAATCCCGCACAGATATAGCCAAAATCCATTTGCAAATATTCAGCATGTTAATTAATCTGTGGTATCCCGGCCAAAACCAAACAACTGACCATTTGCAATTTTGCAGGCCTTTCCTCGGAGGAGAAGCTGCACGGCGTGAAATACATCACCGAGTCCTTTGTGGGCTGCATTCGCAACGTGGTCCTTAGCTCCGGCAAGGCCGCCTCCGACCTCCTGCCCATCGCCCCGCTGGTGGCCACCAAGCACGAGAACGTCAACGAGGGATGCTCCGACATGTGCGAGTCCCGGCACAACCTCTGCTTCGTGGGATCGCATTGCATCAACCACTACGGCGGCATCTCCTGCGATTGCTTCGGCACCCACTATGAGGGCGAGCACTGCGATATATACAGTGAGTACTTGTGCGAGTTTCTTGCGAAAATATGCTTACAATATATAGGAAATTCTCGAACCTAAAAGCAATATTTATTAATCGTAAAATACTTGCTAGTTGTATCTGAGATTTAAGTATAAAAACTTTGGAATGAAAGAAAGTTTGAAGCACTCAAGGGCCTGTCTTCGAAACACTTACTCACCTACTTACATCTTTATATAGTTTTATATCCAAGTTAGACCTGTGTCTTTGAGAATATTTATTATTTTTTATCTTTATTAAATTCTTTATATTATTTTCTTTAGTATTTTTTTTCTATTAAAAAGCTACAAATATTTTCCGAGTGCATTTCACATCCATCTAACTCTGGCCGTAAACCCGAATCTATCTATCCCTGTATGTGGACATGGCCCTAGGGGCGCCATTTTGTTTTAATTATAAACTATGTTTGTTTGCTAGCGGTTAGCCACTGCCACTAGCCAACCTTCCCCCTCCTCAAAGCCATGCCACCCCTTGGCCGCTACAGTTTTAAACACGCTAATGACCTGACCATAAATTATGCAAAATAGTGTTTGACTTTTTGACTGCCGAAACAGCTAAGACCGCACACACCAGGCAGAATGTGCGCAAAATTAGTTTGTTATGCTCAATATATATATATATATATAGCCCTCCCCGCTATTTCCCCAGATCCCTCTGCACTTGCAGCCCCGCGGCCCCATCCCTTGGACAACATCCGACATTTAGTTAATGACATAAAGCCAATTCCAGGCCGCCATAATCTCAATTAAGTCACGCGAGGCCATTATATAGGCAAGCCTATTAAAAATTGAGCAGCTCGTTTATGTTTTTTGACATTGCGCAGAGGTTTCGCGGAGGTTGGGGGCCCTGGGATTTGCAAGCTACATGAACCGGGCAGTAAGTTTGCATTCTGGCACGAAAATTGGAGTTTTCATTTTGGGGATTAAAAACGAAGGGGATTTGCCCTAGCCCTTGGCTTATCAAGTAATTTATATTGGATTAAATAAATTACTGACTCATTTCCATATAATTAATACTTAATTTCTCGATCGAAATTGAAATTGTTTTTAAAATGGATTTAAATATTCATTTCGAATATAAATAAATATATTTAAAATGAATTTAAAGATTCATATTTAATATAAATAAATATTTATTCATAGTGTTGGGATTCAACTATTAATTTCGTTAGCAATATTTACTCTTTAGGTGTGTTCTTCATTACTTCAAAATATATTTTTCGTTGATATTTTAAAACTAACTAAATCTTTGCCAAAGAAAAATATTTTTCTGGCTTACTTAGAATTTTTTTTTTTATTGCAATTCTTTGGGAAGATATTCTAGTAACATTTTAATTAACTTAATATATTATTATGACTATTAAATGATGTGTTAGCAACTTTGCTAATCACAAAACCAAGCAGCTCAAGAAACTGAAACTCCAGTTAGGGAATCTCAACATGCATTCTTCAGATTTCGCCCACTGGCATTCCCAGTGTGTGCTAAACATTTGCATGCAAATGATGGCCAACAAACACACTAACACACACATACACTTAACCCGGGGAAAAGGGAAAAATCCAAAATAAAATCCTGACTTCGCGGGTGGCCGTGGAATTAAGTAGAGTTCGGAGGGGCAGCGGTTCTGGACTATCGATGCAGCAGTGGACAGCTGCAAATTGCAAAATGAACAAAAAATGCGAAACAAAAAAAAAGAAAATAACAGCCATTACAACGTTGGCCATTTTGGGAAAATTCCTCGTGTCCTGTACCCAGAACTCTATGGCCCTGCCCCCCCTGTCAGTCTAAATGGTGTCTGTCAAGGACAAAGACCGAGCGCCGTGACGTGCGAGTTTGCCGAGCATTTACACCGCCTGCCGCCGTCGCCGCCGCCACTGTCGCCGCTACTGCAACTGATCACAATTACGTAACGAGCGCCGGCAAGTGCAAGCAAATTACACAGATGTAACCCACCCACGCACCCATAACCTCACCCCTTACCGGGCCAACAGCCTCACCACCCGGCTCCACCCGCTGGTTTGCCGGTCGCATGCTGAGCTGCTCCTGGAACGGAAACAGTGTCAGGCCATTAAAAGCTCGCACATAGCAAGCAGCAGCGATGCCCTACACTGAGCTAAATAAAAGGAATCCTTACAAAATGAAGAAAAGTATTCATTTTACTAATCCTTAAGTCCTTAAGCTTTAATATTTTAATAAATATCCCATCGAATATATTAAGAATGTTCTGTATTGAATGGGGAAAACATACTTATTTAATTGAATAAATAGTTCACTGGGTTAACCTTTTGCTTTTTATATACCTAAAACACTAATACATAGATCTATAGTTCATAAAAATAAAACGTATATTTAAAACTAGTATTTGCCTAAAAATTACATTTCAATCGAAGTATATATATAACTTTCCCTACAAGAAACTGTCCATTGAAATTCCAACGAAATCATATAAAACTTAATCAAGTTTCCTGTTAATTTCCCTCAGTGTTCGGAAATGGGGAAAACTCATACAGGGTACGAAGGACACGAGACATAATCAAACGCAGACGCTTTTGTAATGCAATAACTAAAATGACAACTGCCAGTACACAAGGACGAGCCTGTTCGTGTGCAGTGCATCCTGAAGCCCAAACCAAAACCCATAGTCCCTCATCCCCCGCCGGCAATCCGCTTCTCACTCATTCAGATTTCACAAAATTTCCGTGCTAAAAGTGTCAACGGAATGCGTTCAGTTGGGGAAATCATTAGCCCTCCGAAAAACCAGGCATCAACATTTCTGAAAGAGACTACAAGATTTTTCGGCTTCTTCCGGCATAAACGAATTGCAATGCCAACCATGAAAGAGACGGGACCGACAGGACAGCTGAAGCTGAGTGGGAGAATCGGCAGGGAGAGTGGTTATGGTACGTCGTCCAGTGATATCCGATATGATGACTCCGGGCTTAGGTCATCTCTGGACTCTTTGGCCGACAGTTGTCAGCCCGACTGACATTCATGATGCAGCAGGAGTTTGAGCTGCACTCTTCTGCCCAGATTCCAGGCAACAATTCCAATGGTAGCACATTTCATTTGGGGGTTATTAATTGGTGTCATTCTTGAATAGCGTTTTTGCATTTTTCTATTATAATTATACGAAGATTAAGGCAGGTTGATTGAATTAATAAAATTATTTGAAAAATTAAAGTTATAATAAGTGTAGAATTTCTAGAAAATTACGTTTTCCGATCTTATTTTTCATTTAAAGATGAATCTTTTTATAAAAATTAGTCTATTTAGTTTCTAATTGATCAAATTTTAAGATTATTAATGTTAAGTTTTCTTTATTATTATTCACTTTATTATACCATACAGAAATATAGTAAAAAAGTCGATTTCAGCTTGTGTAGCTTGAATTAGAAATTCACACCTTTCATTAGACTTAACCTTCTAATTAATAATTTATTTATAAGTCAATCTACGGTCTGACGAAAGGAATTATAAAAAAAACAAGCAGTAAGCTAAAATGAAATTTGTTTTCATTAATTAGAGGTTTTTTTTTAGGAATTAAAGATCGTAAAATATATGGAAATATATTTATTGCTTTTTAAATTAGATTAAAAGTAAAATAAATTAAAATTATATTAGATATGCAAGTTCTGCTGGGCACAATTGCTAGTTAATCTTCTATACATATTTATCCATCAAAGCTGGCTGTTAGTTAATAAGTCAATCAGTTTTTTATATCAAACACAAGCATACACTGAAACACACAGCCACAAATTGCTTGAGTCCACAAATTCGCTAGTTAATCTTGAACTAAGATCGTCGATATACACAGTAATCTTTCAAGGACCAAGATGCGCAATATTACCAACTCGGAATTCTTTGTCAACAACCCGTGCAGTCGGACAGCTCGGTTACGGGCCAAAAAAGTTACCAACGATCTGCTGACGAATAACAAGTTAGTGCGGGATATGCTGCCACGCGGCAGAGTCCCCACATACTTGGAGTTCCGGCAGATAATGCGATCCGCAGGTAAAAATTCGCTGGCAGATAATAACATAATTACCTTCCGGATCATGGAAGAGATGCGAAAGGCGCAGCTCGAACGTGACCGCCTCAGGAAAGTAAGGTCCACCGGGCACTCTCTGCCAACTGTCCAAGGACCCTACTTCAATCGCAGCAAGCTGGTAAGCGAGCTCGGGCTAAAACAGAACCTCTTCCGGAAGAATCTCAAGCTCCTCGGCAAGATCAACGAGATCAATCGGGTGAAGGGCAATACTGATTGCTTCAACCGAAAGTATCCTGCCCTGCAGCCGAATCGGATCAAGATCCGCAACCTCGCAGAGCGACTTAACCAGGAGAACAGGCAATTGGGCTGTCGCCTCTCAGCGATCAAGTCCAAGGTGGGTGAGGCGATAGTTCGTGAAAGAAATCATTAAATTTACAGCAAAATGCACTTCCAAGGTGGACACGCAAAATTCGCTTGTGCCGCCAATCAAGCCCCTTGAGCACAAAGCCTCCGACGAGACGGTGTCCGAGTTTATACCCTATATGCCGTCACCACGCTTGGCCAAGCGCAGTGCCCAGATCCTCCTCCGGCCAATCGTGTACTTTGACCTGGCGGTGCGGGAGAACAGCCAGTTCCTGGGTCGCCTGCACCTACAGCTCTACACGGAGATCAGTCCGGAGGTGGTCCTGGAGTTCGTTCGAATGGCCACGCACAATGATGTACAGAGCCACCGCTTCGTCCGGATCTTCTCCAATCTTTGGATGGAGGGCGAACTGGTGCCAGAAAACCGCGACACCATAAGCGAACATCACAGCGTGAAGCGATCGTTCCTCGATCCCGGCAAGCTGACCGGACTACTCTCGTATCCGTGGGAATATCGCCGTAACTTTCCACAGGGACTCCTCAGCTACACCATTAGCTTAAAGCCGCTGTCGGTGGATCCGCTGCGGCGCGTCATCTTCGGACAGGTGCGCAGTGGTCTCCGTGTCCTGCAGAGCTGCCGGGAATTCGCTACCAAAAATGGCAAACCTAAGAAAACTGTGATTGTCACCCGCTGTGGCCTGCTCTAATGGGAGTCGCGCACAACATATCGCCGGGCCAGCAGCTCATTATGCACCTGCATTAACATAAGTCCAGAAAAAATTGTAACATACTTTTGCGGTCCAATGCACCAGAAAGTTCATTCCCCCAGAAAAAATGCAAATAAAATTATGAAGTAAGCTTGTTGCTACGTGCGGTCTTCGCACTGAGAGAAAACGTTTATAAAACCTTGTCTTAACCATTCTCAAATAATGAAATTTAAAAAGAATCCTTGACAATTAGGTGTGATAATAATATGGGAAACTTTTCATCAGTTTTTCATGAATTTATTCAGGTTTTAAAGAGGCTAACACTTTTTGCTTATTCGTATCCCATTTTTTGGTAGATTTCTTAAGAAAACACCTTAGAATCAAATAAGAATAAGATATAGCTGTCATCTTAATCTTATTTGACTCTTAGTTACGTGTCACGTTTTAAGATTAGCCCTATATTTTATTCCTATTTTATTCCAAGTTATGTCTCACGTTTTATTCTCAGTGCAGATGTGTGTGGATGTGCGTGGGTTGGGATGCTTTATCGGCGGGGCATGGCCCACGTGTGCAGTGTCAGATAAGCGACCGAAACGCGGCTGCTGTCAGCCCATCATACCGCCATCTTTAACCTTCCTCCACAGCTCTTAACCCTTCCCAGGCCCCAAGCACTCCCAACAACTGCACCACTGGAAAAGCGGAACAAAAAAATTCATGAAAATTGCGCGTTACACGATTTGCACATTTGGTCCGGGGAAAGCACTATGGCCAGGACAGGACGAAACGAAACGGGGACGAACATCAGGCGCACGCCTAAAGGCCGCCATAGAACAAACAATATAATCTATTTTTGTGGACCACTAGAGCTTTTTTCTTTTCATTTTCCTTTAGCCTGTTCTGTGGGCGAAAATGTGTGTGTGGCTAGCGGGCAGATAATGGGCGAGGTCAATTAAAAAGGTCGAATTTTCAAGTACTCTACACAGAATAAATATATTAAATACCTCTTAGATGGTTTACTTGTAAATTTAATGAATACAAAATTCCTTTTCTAGTTTTAATAGAATGTATACATAATATTGTGCTCCGGTTAGGAACAACGTACTGCACATACAACACTCTCCTCGTCAGATTTTCAAGGGTATCAAACGGAAGAGAACTCTGTTTAAATTTGCATGGGCATTTGTAGTAAGCTGTGGCGAAGTGAAAACTGAAAGCAAATATGCTAAAGGTGGCATTAAGCTCGGCTTCCTGAGAGCGAGTGCAAATTTGAGGGGATCCTGAAAATGCTGGGCTTTACTTAATAAATTAATCGATTGGCTTTCTCTTGCAGCGGCCACTATAATTACGCTGCGAGGAGCCAGCTACGTGTCCTACAGGATATACGATTGGAAGGATCGCGTTCATTCCTCGACGCGACGTATTAGCCTGATGTTCCGTACGAACTTTGATGATTCAGCACTGTTTTATGCCAGCGGCGAGTCACTGAAGCATCAGTATATAGCCGCAGCCATTAAGAACCAATCGATTCATGTGGAAATGGACTTTGGTGACAATGTGATGAGCACGATACTGACGGACGACCTGACCCGCGGCTACTGGCATAATCTGACGATATTGCATGAACAACGAACGGTAAGCATTATACTGGATCAACAGCAGAAGGTCCTGGAACTGCCAGCCACGGCCAGTGGGAACCTGCTCTTCGATCCAGAGATATACTTTGGCGGAGGCCCCGAGCTGCACAAGAAGAAGGGCCTAGCCTCGCACAACAATTTCGTGGGCAGCCTGAAATATGTCTATTACAACGACATCTCCATTCTGTACGAGCTGCAGCGGGGAAATCCCAAGTTGCACTATCACGGTGAGTGGAGAGCAATTTAATATCGAGTGTAGCGATTTGCTGGCGACATATTTTTGGCATACTATTACGAGAGTCCTCTGTTTCTGTTTCTGGGTCACAGGCGTGCTGGAGGCGGAGTTCGTCGAGAACGAAGTGAATGTCATACCCATCACCTATCCCTTTGCGACATCACACATTTGGTGGCCCATAAATCACGCCGAAGAATTTAATATTAAATTCGATTTCCGCAGTAGTCGGCCGGGCGCGGTGCTGGCCTACAGTGACGTAACGACCAGTGCCGGAAATGGCTTCTGGGAGGTAAGTGAGAGCATTCAAGCATTCCTCCTCATGCATGCACTGAGAGGAATCTGTGAGGGATTAAAGGTTTGAAGGACTATGGTCTAAACTTTCGAATTTAATGGAGTTCTTCAAATTGATTATGAGAATATATTGGTTGTAATTTCTGTAAAGATGCAGTTTCTACAGATTATTGTAATAATTTCTCATATCTCACATCTGATATAAGGAATTGAAAGAATACTTTGGTTGTAAGCAAAAATCACAACTATGACTGTAATATTTGCTCAATAGAAGTAAAATTTGGTATATCGATAGCTAATTATACAAATAAAAGTATTTTTTCATTTAAAAATCTTAAAAATGTACCTCAAGATATTTAAGGGTAAAAAAACAATACTTAGATCATAATAGTTATGCGATCGATTTGAAACTTGGTATGCGGCTGGTCAATAATAAAATACAACTAAGCTTGTTAATGAAAGAAACTTAAAACATAACCTCAAGATATTCTAGAGCAACAAACATTTTTTTACGATCGTAATAGTAGCTCGATTGAGATGAATCTTGGTATGTAAATAGCTACGGCAAAAATAAACCATGTTACAAGATTTTCTATTCTTGAAAATGTAACATAGATCTTGGGTCTTACTTTTCAGATGAGCCTTTATATTTCTTAGTGACAAGAATATAAATAGTTTTGACCAGTGTACTCTTAGCCCACAGACTTATGTTCATTGCTTGAGCTTTTGAGCTGCACACACTCCCATACACACCACATACACACACACACATACGACAGCTGGACGGATCAGGACAGACATTTCCACCGACGACGTGCTGCTTAAGACGACTTAGCAGCGACTGCGACTGCGACTGCAACTGAGGCTGTGGGAGTGGCACTGGCAGAGGCAGAGGCCAACGCCAAATGAAATGCAAATCAAATGTGCATGTGCGTGTGTTTCTATCCAGAGTTGCGTATGAAACTTGCATTGCAATTGTCGGCCTTCCAGCCCCTCCGCAAACCCCTTTGACGTCCCCCACAGAAACCAAGACCCGAAACTCCCACAATTCTGGAATCGGATGCATGCTCCATGTACATTGTGGGGCACTAACGAAAATGTACCCCAAAAATACTGGTTGCTATTGGGAATGCGGAAAATGCAATTAAATTTAAGCGCTGCTGAGTGAAACTCGACTCCGGCTAATGCAATGAAAAGTCAAATGAGCTTAGTGTTTTATAATTGTTTCGCATTATTCATTTCTTCGGTAGCCTGCAGCGATTGTGTGTGTTCTCGTTCAAAGAGTAATTATCTTTCAAAATAAAAAAAATATATATGAAACTTTGATTTTGTAGTGATTTCTATGGGTGAAAGTTACAAGAAGACGAGACAATAAGCTTCTATTACCTACAAGTCACTAATATTGGTTTTGTATTCTTTCTGGCATATTTAAAGTTCTTAACATATAAATCAAGTTTTTCTTTTCCTTGAAATACATAATATAAAAAACTCATGAGCATTTATAGGATCATTTTTATCTTTTTTTTTACAAAATTTTCAGAAATTTACAAATTGTAGCTTTCCTCCTTATTTCACCCTTTCTTTTATGATTAAGAATACTTTCAACAATACAAAAGAATACATTTTTTACATTCGCATACAAATAATGACCGACCATAAAGATATTTATCAGAATGGCCTAAAAATTGTTTCTTTCCTCTGTTCAATCCGCTTTTCCGTACGACTTTGCTTGATTCTATGGCCCGCAATTTATTTGAAATAACCATTTTTATAGATTTATGTCATGGCCAACGCATAACAATTGAAAGCAAGTTAAATGTTTCCATGAAAATACCAATTTATAACCAGACAAGCCGAGGGACAGACAGAGCCAAAAACAGATTGAGGACCGGAATATAAAAGTGCGTTGTAATCGATCACAAAAACAATTGGACAGTTTAATGCCGAGTCGAGGAACAATATTCTTCAGTTCTCCCTCTTTCCCAGGGAAGTGCCCCGGAAAAGCCAGCTTTATTTTTGCCTCATCCCCCGAACTTTGACCTCTATGGGAGTTGATGTTTATATGGATGTCAGTAGCATTTATCGGCATTTAAACAAACCAACGTTGTCTTGGCCTGTCCAAGAACGTTTATTTGGTTACTTGGCATTTCGGCAATGTACTCGAGCTGCTATCCTAAAAGAGGGAATATTCAGTGTGTGTTTGTTTTCGTGTGTGGGCCATATTTATTTGCATTTTATTGTTGATTTTGTTCCTTTTGATTGCAGGACCAGTCCTACCTACACACTCACTTCGTGCTCCAAAAATAAACCGAAAATGTCACTGCAGAGCCTCTGACTTATTGGCATTGCAATAAATGTTGTCCTTGTTTTTGTTGTAACGCCAATGAATATTTATGCCGCAAGGCATTTAATTTTGCATCGACTGTCTATACGGCTTATTTGCCATTCCCCGTTTGACGATTTATGCGAACCCAAATTAATACTAAATTGATTGTGTCAGGTTTATAATATGACTCTGTTTATTTTTTTATTTGCCGAATAATTCAAATACAGCGTGTCATTTTTTGGCTATGCATACAGTTACGGTTAAAATTGTAGCTTTTTGGGAATTTTCGAGGGCTTATTTTTGTATTTATTTGTAATAAATATTCTAGTGCTCCAAACTTGCTTAGAAATTATAATAATCTGAATATAGTAGCGAAATCGTATATTTAAATCTTTATAAGAATGTATTCAAAACTATTGTACAAAATATTTTTACATCAAAATAAATTTAAAACCGCATCTTTTAAAGACTCTTCAAACACTAAACGATTTTTGAAAATATGATTCAATAGTAATATTGAAAGTACATTGCTTTAATAAAAAATAGCAAAAGCTGTTAATATTAAATAGAATTTTAAATAACTATTCAAAAAAAATACAAAAAAATCATAAACAAACAATGTCAGTAGAAGTCTCTATGTGTCACAATAAAATTCAAGAAAACCTTACCAAAGTTTAATATATCAACCGTATAGCTATGTAAAATAACACCCATAAATTTAAACACATTTAGTGATACGCGACATAACTCAGAACTTAAAAGTTTATGCAACGCATTTTTAATGCTAATATTTGAACCACATCGTTATATTTGCGTCGACATCCTATCTATATTTGGCAAACTTCAAAAACGCATCAGTTACGACCTCTTATTTATTTAGTATTTTCGCCGCACAGGCCACAAAATTGCCACCTGCGTGCTGCGTATGGAGCTCAACAAACTAATAAATTGCCGGCAGTATTTTCCCTCTCTCACTCATTCGGAGGAAAAACAAAAAACAAAAAAATGAGAAAAATATACATATTGAAGATGGGGAGAGGGGACGAAAACAAGAGTAGTATGCAACATGGAATGTCATGTCACACGATTCAGCTGAGGGGCTTGTTCGGATCCCGGGGTGTGACATAAAAACTATGCGCCCGCATAAATCGCGAATCACAAATCGAAAATCGAATTTATTGACAGCGCGCAAATGGGCGAAATAGGCAAACAAAACAAAACTCGCGCGGCGTCGGCGGCAGCGGAATAAAAATCATTTGAAATATTGTCACAGTATGTGGACGAATGGGGGACGGTGGGGACGTGGAAAACTGTTTGCCTTTAAACATAACGCTCTGACAAAAATCTAATGAAATATGCAATAAAATTTGAGTGTTTGCCATTCCACATAAGCGACGCAAAATCGCAATTCACAATGAGCATAGATAAATACGAAACAAGCACACACTCACTAACTCTGCCTGTTCGTACATTTATTTATACGGACATGTACAAATTGCAAACTGTGCTGAGCTGCAAGTTCATGAAATTTCAATAAATATGCTTTTTTTTGCCTCGATTTACCAAAATAATAGACTGCCGTAAACAGAGAAGGCGAAAAAAAGTATATATTCACACGGCTATCAAATTAGTTGGATTTTGCACGTTTATCCACATATATAAATAGTTTTTAACAAGGTTATCTTTGCGATTTGTATTTTTGGCAATAAATCGGAGAGTTTTGTGTGCTTACTGCTTGTATATATTTGTGATCTCTGAGTTTCCATTGGGGTTTGATAAACGTAACATTTTTATAACTGCTATTCGGAGTCGGCTGCAATCTACAGGCAGATCCAATAATATTAGAAAGAGAAAAAGCTGTACTGTTTTAGAGAACATGTTAAGCTTAATATTTTTTAAATATCTTTTATTCTCAAAATCAAATTAAATACAGTTTTAAACCATTATATAGTACATAAAACCTTTAGAGATATATAGTAAAAACAATTCAGTCCATCTTATAAAAGGTTATTACAAAAAAGCGAAATCTTTCGAACTAGTACACCAGTGTCATATGTGCATTTTAGCTTTCTGCCAATAATCATTATTGCTGCATATATGACACCAAGCGACAGGGACCGTATATAGCACATCAATTTGGGTTCGGAGGGACAAACAAATAATAAAGAGTCGTGGATAAATACCACGGACTACCCTCCCCCGAGCATACCGAAAAAATAAATGGGCAGCAATTTCAACACACACAACAGGCACACAAACACAAAGAGTATTCGAGCCCGATTGATTTGGCGAATGCCAAACTCAGCGCCGCCACGTGGCGTATGCGTAATATGATTTAAGCGAAGCTAATGCACAAAGGCATTTAAATTGAAATGTGTGTGTGCGCCGAGTGGGTGTTTCCATGCGGCTGTGCCGAGCTGCATTTCAGGCATTTTCCCAATTTTGATTTATTTCAACACACGCACATACACACACAGACACGGGCAATCACATACTGAAAAAGGCAGTTTGAATCCTTCTAATGCTAACAGAATTTTGTATTTTTCTCTCCCTCTCTCGCTTTTTCTACATGTCGATGACAAAAACTAATATTTGGAAACACGCTAATGCGCGGCTTCGGGTTTTGTTCGCCGTTACGTGCAACATCCGTCGGCGACGACAATGGCCGATAAAAACTGCAACCGGAAACGCGCGACTAACGGAAATTACAAAATGGCTGCCATCCATTAGATACGTCTCACGTCGGACAAGCTGAGCTTCGATCTGGTGCCCGACATCAACAACAATATAACGCACTCGACCACCATCAAAATCAATAGGGCCACCTCCTGGCACAGCGTGGAGCTGGACTATAAGCTGGGCGAAATCCGGTTTACCGTCGATTATCGTCACACCCTCAGCCAGATGTACGGATTGACCTTTAACATCGGCGACAAGCTGATCATTGGCAGCAGTCTGAAGTCGGCGGCCATGGGTTTGGTCGGTTGTATCCGCGACATCGAGATCAATAATCATCTGATCGAACCAAGGCATGTGGTCAAAACGGAGCGAGTGGTGGGAGAGGTATTTTATTTTATTATAATTGATGTTGCTATTATTGTACTAACTTATTTTCCCTCACAGGTGGCCCTGGACAACTGCAACTATATAGATCCCTGCAAACGTCCCAACACCTGTGAGCACGGCGGCAAGTGCTTTGTGAAGGACGATCGTGTGACATGCGACTGCAAACACACGGGTTATATTGGCAAAAACTGTCATTTTACGAAATACCGAAAGACCTGCGAGGAACTGGCCCTGCTGGGATTCACCAAATCAGATGTCTATCTCATCGATATCGATGGCAATGGCGTATTCCCGCCCGCCCATGTGAAGTGTGATTTCCAGAGCCTCGAAAATGCCACCAAGACCATTGTGGAGCACAATCTGCCCAGCCAAGTGGATGTGCGATCCGCCAGGGAGACGGACTTTAGCTTCAACATCCGATACAGGGAGTTCTCACCGCACATGCTGCAGGAGCTCATCTCGCACTCACTGTACTGTACGCAGTACATCAAGTACGACTGCTACCGGGCCCAGTTGGAGCTGCACTCGGCCACCTGGTTCACATCTTCGGCCAAGAATCTCACCGTCGACTTCCTCGGCAATGTCAAGAGGTAAGCGATGGAATCGGAGGTCGGAGCTTAGGAACAGGGGTGCCCCATGTGGGTATTTGTGATTTACGTGCTGAGCCACGTCACCGCAAACAACACAAAATTGGATGACAAGAGCAGGGCTTACGGTACAGTGGGTACAGAATGGGGAAGTGGTGTTAAAATTGTGGGTTTTCATTAAATTAAATAAATTAATTCACGTGGGAGTTCCAATTTACATCTAGAAATTATTTAAAATTATACAAATTATTCCATAACGTCAACTAAAAATACAATATTTGTCACAGCCCAAAATAACATTGAAAAACTTGATTTTAATCAAAAACAAAGTCTTAGATTGACGCAAAAAAGTACAGGAAATTGAGTACAATATATTCAAAAAACTCTCTATACTTAAAGGAAGTTCAAGGATATTTATGAAAATGTTTTCAATTCGTTTTTATGACAAGCAATTGCATTTTGTATACATTATTTCTTCACATATAATATTTTTTCTATTCAAATTTGTTAATTTTTAAATATAATTTCTCAACAATATGTATTTAATATACATAAACATTGATTTGTAGTACAATTCCCTTGTTTAAAGCCCACTATTCGTGGCTTAGCTCCTGAATATGCAGGCGGATGATTTTGGTCCACCGCCGGCCACACAATTAATGTTGCAGTCTATTTGCTTAACTTGCTGTTGCACCCTGGATTATCACCAGACCCTGATTCCGATCCCCAGTCGCTCCCCTTCACTGTGTGTGTTGTTTTGTGTGTGCGTTCTGCCCCAGTGGAGTACAGAGTACGTGCGGTAATCCAACAATATAAATCCGAAATTTCCGAAAGGGCAACTCCGGCAACTCCTTGCTCATGCTCCTGCTCTCACCCGGTGGGTGCTGGCTGGAGTTTCAATTGTAAACGAAACTTAAATTAATTGCTCGCACATGCATAATATAAATGCCAGGCAGGAACCTTCGCTTAATGCCATCTGACATGTTTACCCATCACACACAGATGTGCTGTTCTGTTTCTAGAATGCAAGCAACTCCACATCACTTTCACAATGCATCGATATATCCCAGTGCTCAAAGTGCCAGTGCAATGAAACTCCGACCACGTCTTCAATTGTCAAGGATGCGGTTGTACTTGAAAGAGCCATCTGTCTCGGACTCTGAACTCTGAACACAGGAAAAATTTCGTTTTAAATTAAAAAGAAAAGCTAATATTGCATTCTAAAAAAAAAACGCTGAAAATATCCTTTGAAATGTATAAGCAAACATATTTTATAAAAACTTTTCTTAAAGTTAATACAACATAGGAGTATTAAAAATTATTTTTCGCCGTGTTCCATACAATCTGTCATGAAGGAGTTCGTCCCACTGAGCTGGCCAACATCTAGTGTTGGTCTAGCTCTTAAAATTTCCCTTTTTTTCCAGAGCTAACCCTACTACTACTCCCACCAAAGTTATATCTGCGGCATTTGTTGCCATGCATTGGAGCATAAAATTTTATGGTGCCGAAAGGCAAGCAGCATAGCCGGCTACCGAATGCCTTTTATCCAAGGTAAACTAAAGGCAAAGTCTCTACAAAAAAAGCCCAACGACCCACAGATTTGAGGGAGGGTAGAAAACATATGAGGCCAAATACGAAGAAAATTGCAAAAGTGCAAAACAAAAGGCCTGAGCTTGGTATTTATGTCAGGCAAATATGTTTCCGCATCAGCGCTAATAAGGTTTATGAGTGAGTCCCGCCATATCTCTTGTGGCGCCCATTTGCCCGTCCAACTTTTGTGTTTTCAGCCGCCATATTGTCGAACAACTCTTTCGTTATTCTAACATTTTTTATATAAGGTATACGAGGAGAATCCTTTTTTTATAGCATTGAGAAGAATGAACTTTTCTGCAGGGTTATATCGGAGCTATAAAGCTTACAGAAATCCTATTAGTTAAAAATATTAAGTTTAAAAATACATCTCGCCTTCTGTGTTTAAAAAGAAAGAGTTATCGATTTTTTTCGAGTTAGTAAAGAAAATATAAAACGCAATCTTGATATCCAAAATAAAAATCTAAAAGAAACGGGTATCTCCAAGTCGTATTATTCGTTCATTCATATGCTTGTTGTTTCCTTTTCTTTTTTTGTTTTTAACAAGTTCGCCTGGATAATTTTTCTTGCTATGGGCAGGCCTTTTTAAAATGAATGACTTTGAGCACACAAATTTAGTCTTTACGCCTAATTTCTTTGGGGCCTGGGTTCAACCCGTAGGTTGACTCTCTCTCTGAATGGCGTGGCATGGATGTTTCGGCTTGGTTGGCTTGCCTTGGGACCCCTTTGACAATACATCATGCGCAGCAAAGTAGGCAACATCTGGCGGCGGCAATTTCCAGTCGCTTGTTGCTGACGCTCCTCCTTGTTTCTACTTTTAACTCCTTCCTTCTCTGGTTGTGTGTATGGATGTGTTGGTTCAGCCTGCGTCACTAATTTCCGCTTTCAGTAAATCAATTCGAAAACCTTAACAGCCTGACTTTGGTTTCGCTTTCATTTTTTTGGCACTTGTTTGTTTGCCTCCATGAATGAATGGCGTTCTGGTTGGCCTCGGCCAGCGAAAAATGCACCCGGTCTGAGGCTTAGAAAAAATCCGGCTAGCTTTCTGGAGCCCCCCAGACCATTTGGCCATCCATCATTGGCTCGTAGTTTGGTCCTTACTCATTCAAAATTTGACAGGCTCGTTTGTTTGTTTGTGGCACTGTACTACTGTGCCACTACTGCTGCTGCTCCTGCTGCTGCTGCTGTGGTGGCTTGAATGCGGATCTTGCAACACGGAGGCGGATACGGATGTGGAAACGGAAGCGGCACATGCAGGCCAAAACCGCAGCAAGCACAAACATGAGCCGGAAAAAGCCCATCACGGGCAGTATTTGGTCCAGTAAATACTCGTTAATATGGATTTTAAAAGGAAATTTAAAAAAATACATAGGCTTTACTTTTAAATTAATTACGATAAAGACTTCCTTGTAAAAGCGGAGATATTCTTCTACCCGTATAATTATTTCGTTATTTATATAATATTTCACATTGATTTATTAGAACCTCAAGGTACACCTTGATCAATTTCATGAAATTTAATATTTACCCAGCCAAGAGTCCAGGTTTTCCTCTTTACAACCCAAGTAATTGAACTTCATTGTCCCTTAATTGCCCTGTCACTGATATATCCTCGATTGGCTTGATACCCAACGAATATTTCTGCATAAATGGCGCAGCGAAAAGCCAAAAAAGAAAAGGAAAAATGGGGGAAAAAAGAGGGTTGGCGGCGGATGTGGCTCAGTCGGTCACTCAACGGGCTCGTCAAACTGCCGCCGGCTCTCCGGCTCAAATGTATGCAAATGTATGCAGACTTTTTCTAATACCTTTCACCTTTTTTGTGACCCCTCTCCCACCCCCCCACAACCCCAACCCGTAATCCGAATGGCACCCTTCTGCAGAGGCGCCTGCCCGTGCTCCGTTAACAAGACGTGCGTGGACCCGAATCAATCATGCAACTGCGACGTGAAGGAGAACAAATGGAATTCGGATGAGGGCTACTACCAGGATCCGCACAGTTTGGGCATCACCAACATGTACTTCCTGCAGCAGAAGGATCTGGACGATGAGGCGCAGGGACGCATCACTCTGGGTCCATTGGAATGTGTGGAAACAAGTGAGTTTTCAGTTTTCTCAAGGTTTCATTTTAAAATTAACCGTAGCCCTGGGGGATACGTTGGCTAGACTCTTTTAATTTAATATGAATGGAGCTATTTACTGCTCGTCCTGCCTGCTATCCTGCTTAATGATTTCTTTCCCATGCCTGCCACAGATACGCAAAAGTACGTGGTTACCTTCACCACGTCCCAGTCGTATATCGAGGTGCCCGGATGGCGTAAGGGCGACATCGCCTTCTCGTTTCGCACCACCGGCGAGAAGGCCATCCTGCTGTTCCAGCCACCGATCCGTGCCCACTATCCCTCGTTCATGGTGGCCCTGACCGGCGATGACCAGCTCACGTTCACCTTCACCCTCAGCACGGGCACCACCCGCGAGCTGGTCATTAACTCGCACCGCCGGCTCAACGGCGGCGAGTGGCATAAAATATGGATCGACTACAACCAGTATCATGTGCGCTTCATGATAAACACCGATTACCAGATGCTCGATTTGCTGCCCGAGGAGGAGTTCGGACCGTTCGAGGGCAGCATGTACATCGGCGGTGCCACATTGTGAGTATTTTTCAACTCTATGGGAGGGAGAGGGAATTGTGTTCATCCAATAGCTCTGGGGCACTGGGCAACAAAGGTGCATTTTATGTTTGCAGGGCTTTAATTATATTAAATTTAGCCTTTTAAGTTTTTTTCTTTTTTTAATGACTCGAGTCGCGATAATGTTGAAAATATCGAATGTTGAAGTATCGATGACATTTTCTCGAGATAAAAAAGTCATAATAAATGTAATTTTAAAAATATTTTACACATAATCGACATAAAAGAAACATTTTTTGATATTTATTTCATACCATCGATATTTATTCAATAACAGCGATGTAGGTCTAAATTTTCTATTATAGAACCTTACGATATTTTAACGATATGAAATATCGCAAATTCAGCAAATTTCCGCAAATTATCTCATAAATTGTTTAGCTCTTAAGAGATTAGGAGATTATATTAAATTTTATAATCAATTTTGAAGACACATAAAGAGCTTTATTACGTTTTAAAGGTACTATTCCTGACTCTAATTTTTGAAGCGAAATGAAGCACAGCAGTACTTTTTTTATAAATGGCGGTTAATTAAATAATTTGGACCATGCTGAGCAGATCCATTTTATAAACGTAACGTTCCCTTTTTTTCAACATACAGAAAATGTATATCCTGCTGTTAGTTAGTGTAATCAGACATATCTTTTTATGGCTGCCTGCATCGGTGGCAGCTGTAATGGCAATCGACGGGTATAAGCTCTATTCCCGCCACTTGTCCTGGTGCAGCTCCTGTTTCTCCTGCTCATGCTCCTGGTCCTGGTGGGGTGTCCACTGGCAGTTGCGGTTTGTGCAATTTATTGCGGCAATTACGTTTTAATTATAAACGCGCGACTAACTGCCAAGCAACAGGACTAACAATGACAGTAGCCTCCGTCCTCCTCCGTCCGGATTCCAAAGGAATCCCTCCACTGGCATCGAATGCTGCCCTGCGGGGAGCACATGCCACGGCCCGTTGACCGCCACAGTTCGATTGATAATTGGGACGCCTCACTTATGAGTTAATTACGGATTGATGCAAGTAATTTGCCACGCTCAATGGGATAACCGGATAACTCCGGGCAGGAATAAATTTTAATGAGCGCCAGCTTTTCTCTGCGACATTATAAAATAATTCAAGGATGCTTTAAGTTTCAACTATCAACTACTTAAAATGCTTTAATATTGCCAACTTGAAACTTGATCAGACGCGTAATTTGTATGCACACACACATTCACTTTCAGCACTCACTCTTGGAAAGCCAATCCTCCTGTGGATATAAAAAGAATTGCCATAATTAAATTAACTTTTCGCTGGAAAATTCATTCCAAAGTCATTATCAATAATCAAGCCGCGGCGCCGCCGTCAAAGGAGGGAGTGTAACCGTAACCTGATGCTCGATGCTGCCTTTTCCCTGCATTTTTAGCCCGTTTTTCGCCAACGAACCATTCCAGTTCATCCCCTTCGGAAGTTAGCGCACTTAAAACGCGCTTATTCTTGATTGGCATAATTTATAAAGTTTTTTTTTTGCCCCCCATTGCCATGGAGCAGATACCGCTGCGGCGGCGGATGCTCATGAGATAGATGGAGCGTTGGGAAAAAGCATTCGAGGGGTTTTCAAGCACTCACATGTGCGGAATATGGCACTTGTCTTACTTTTCTCTCTTTTTTTTTTAATTATTGAAAATGTATAAAAATCAAATTGAAATATACATTTCATTTATACATATACACGTGAGTGTGTGTGTGTGTGGCAAGAAAATGTGTGCACACATTGCCACTTAACCCCGAAAAAGTTCTGCCTGCCACTCATAAAATTTCGATGAGCGGTAAACACGCCGAGTAATTAACGGTAAAGTGCAGCGCTCTATAAAGGCCAATCCCAATACCAATAAAAATTCAGCCACCCATCCATCGCCCGCCCCTTGTGAATCGATTCGAGCCGATCCGCTTTCACTGAGCCAATTTATTCAATTTATTTATCGGCGGAAAAAAAAGCTCTGTAAAACATACAAGTAATATGGAAAATGCAATATTGATGCAGCCATCGAAGGGAGAAGGGTCCGAGCCGTAGCGAAGTGGCGTATAAGGTTGCACGTAAGCCAATAAGCGGAATCAGCGGATGCGCCTCATAAATAAAAGAGTTAATCAACATATTGATAGAGACACGGCGAGACCTTAACGAGACGTTCCAAGGGACGGGCACCAGCAGCCAAGTGTTAACCCATTAAGAACTTGCGGTGCGCTTAAAATTCATTCCACGTCACTGCTCGCATTCTGTGTGCGAGAGCAGCCCTTCAATTGGGTTAACAATAAAAAAAAAACACACACACAAAGTTCAACTTTTGCAAATGCAATTACTTTTCACTCGCCGCAAGGGGTGAGTTTTAAATAGAAATATGTTGTTTGAATTCAGAAAAAGACAGCGGATAATTACTTATGCATGAAAATAATCTAATTAAAAGCATAAAATGTAATTATAGGGAGGGGTTTTGCCTGTTTGTATTAAAAGGAAATTAAAATCAAGGGCTTTTAAGGTCTAAATTAGATACCAATTACATTTTTATTTGAGAAAATACATTTTATTTTAAAATAAACTTGGCTCAAATAAGGAATGTTTTTTAAAGAGTAACTTATCTTTAAAAAAAACATTCCCTATTTGAGCCAAATTTATTTTAAAATATTCATACATTTAATATATATATATTTCCCGAAAGAAAAGTGCTTAGCCAAGAAGTTTCTTGCTATATCAGCATAAACGACTTAAAAATGCTGTCCCTTTTTTTTAGTAAGAAAAGTTCACTTCCCCAAATCAATAGAAAAGTTTCGGAAATATGCTGCGAATACTTTGAAACTTCAACGCCGTTCAGTTAATGGGTTAAGCAGTGATTTTCACACAGCTTAAACGGCGTCAAGGATGCGTGGAAATTTATGCAAAAGTCGGGACCAAAATTACAATGGCCGATGCTGCTAATGATTGTTGTAATCGGTTTTTGCATGTGGTGCAACCGCATTTCCCCTACATACGATGTCGTGTTGTTTAGGAAACGACAGCAGCTGGCGGTCCCGCTGATGGTCCTGCCGATGCCGGTCCGGCATCCTTTCTGTGTGCCCCATCCGCGGATGTCCTGCTCATCATTTGCATGGCCATCGCCATCGATTACCACATCGCACAGCACACGGGGCCACCGCATGCCGATGGGGGAAAAACACAGGCAACTGGCGTGCCAAATATGCGAATTATTTGCCGCTCTGCAGGAAACAGGATGACGTCGATGGGCGGATTCATCCCGGGGCAATTCTCCTCCGGCCAGATAGCGGCTACCGTGGGTACTGTGCGGGTACAGTGGACACTTGATGCCGGATAGTAAAATACTCGTCTGTCGTCAGTCGCCAGTCGCAATGGCCATGAATGAATGAAAAGTGCTTAATTGCTTGTGACGGCGTTAAATAAATTCTTAATTGCTTCGCACTTTGCGCGTTTGCAACGTTAATAGGATTTCCGTCGCCTGCATGTCGCCAGGATATGCACATCGCCTGCACCGGCTCCAGCGCCGGCTCCTCCTTTCCCAAAAAACTTCTTTCCTTTGCGTTTTATTGCCATTAATTTCCGAGGAATTTCGTAATTTTTTACGTTTTCTTTTTTGAGCGTGGCCAGCCGCCGTACAAATCCTTTTAGCCAAGTGTCAGCCAGGCCAGCCAGCCAACCAGCCGGCGGCACATCATTTGCAAGGCAAAGCGCTAAATTTCATTTTGCATACGCGTGTGTCACGCGTGTCCTCCCACTCGTCCTCGTTACAACGTCCTGCCTATACACTTTGGGAAAATATATTTTTAAATATTTTAAGGTCTCTATATCAGGGGCAATTTAGTGAGAAAATATTGGATATAATGCTATTTGCCTGATCCTTTTATTCGATTTAATATGAATAAGGAAATGTGAACCTTTTTAAGGCAAATGAAATCTATGGATAGAGCCCTAGTAATAATTAAATTAAGATCAGGTAATAAATATATTCAATTCGCAGTAAATATGTTTTCTTTAGTTCGTGTTTTATTTATTAGATTTTATATCAAACGAAAAATAAGCAATTATAAACCTTTTTGAGGCAAATAAGGTGCAACTTGTCATTTCCAATGTATTACAGAATGCAAACTCTTTATTTCGGATGAATGTTTTATAGTACATAATACCCTTAATTCTTATGTGTACGTGTTTTCTATCACCTTAAAACATTTAGCAAATTTCGAAAGATATCAAAAACAATTCCTTTGAGCTCTCTATTTTTCTCAGTGCTTTTTTATATAGATGCGTGGCCCGTGTCTGTGGCCGTTGACGTAAAAAAATTAAAAATGCATTTGTGACATGCTCGCAAAAAAGAAATGCAGCACACGTTGCAAAAACTAATGACTTAATAGCTCGCTGGCTGCCAGCAAGGACACGCGTGTGTAAGGACTCCGTGAGGCTAAATTTGGGTGAAGTGCACTTGGTAAATGCAAATCATGAAATTAAACTGCTCGCCGGCCGTTTATGGCCAGCCGATTCGCTTGACGGCCCGTCGATAAGTTTGGCGCTTAAATACCGATTACGCAACGCTTGGCAAACAATTACAAACGAAAAGCGAAAAAAACTGGAATAAATTCAAAGAACAAAGGGACACGGGAAACCCCAAAACCGAGTTGAGAGACTTTTCTTTTCCTTCTTTTCGTATTTTAAAACAAGAATTTTAATTTCACTTGAAGCTCTCGCTCAGACAACACTCGGGGACTTGGGATCCCGGGGATCCTTGCCGACTTGTGGGTGGAATGTCTCGTAATGAAATTTACATAATTTAGAAAGACATTTGAGCAACTTTCTTTCGCCGCTGTACGCGTATAAACAAGACATTTCCGCCACTTTAATTTTCAAAAGCTTACACTTGAGATTTTATTGGCCAATTCATTGTTGGCCGTGGCGAAGGGGGAAAAAGTGAAAAACGCAAGCCAAAAGTGCACAAGGAAAACTTGCAAAATGCTGAAAGAAAAAGGGAATCGTTGAGCAGGAATTGTAAAACAGAAAAAAAAAGATTAGGATGAGCTGCTAGACGTTGGGATGCTCTTCAGTAATTTTGATTATTTTTTTGATTTTACATAAAGTACGTTATGTTTCTATAGTTCTTATGTCATTCTATAACAATTGATTAACATTTTGAGTATATTGTTTATGGAGGTACATAAACGTATATGCCCCAAAAAAGTCAGAGCATCCTAAATTAAAAGTTCAGCGACGGAAAACTTAAGACATTGAAAGGAAAAGTCCGAACTGAATTTGAAGAACATTGCAAATTCAATAAGTTTATCAAATGTTATTTAAAGCCATAAACAAACCAAACAATTAATTAAATAATATGAATCTCGTATTTCTTATATAAAAAGAAATATTAATTTATAAGAAATCTATATTTTTTAAATGATAACTAAGTAATGCTTATAGAAGATATAAGGACTCCTTAAAAACACTCTAAAAACAGGTTAAAAAAAGGAAAAATGTCGAATCAAAAAAAAACATCTAGAAAAACTTTTAAAAGCTGTCCGTTTGGGAAATGCGTCCGCATTTTCCACCTACCATCCATGGGGTGTCGCTTCAATTTTCAGCTCGGCAAGTTTGAAACTCTAACGCGTCGCATCCGATTGAGCGGGTCACAATTTATTTGCATAAACCCAGTGACGGAATCCAGGATCTAGAATCGAGAAACCATCACGTCGTGGTCCCCGCTGATGTTTCATGTTTGTTCAAGAGGGGGATATGGATAGGGAAAAGGGGAGACAACTGCAGCTGGTGCAGCTTAAGCCAGAATGGCCAAGTTATTGAATAGTTACGACAAGTCATAATATAAAATAATCCCCAGCTGACTTTCTCCCACTTTTTCTCCATCTCTCTCCAGTGACCTGCTGAAAAAGCTGTCAGTGAAGGCCGGGCTCATTGGCTGCTTCCGGGGCCTGGTGGTCAACGGCGAGATTCTGGACATCTACAGCTACATGTCGGTGCATCTGTCGGAGATTATCAAGGACTGCAAGCCCTCCTGCGTTCCATCGCCCTGCCGCAACGGAGCCCAGTGCAAGGAGCTCTGGAGCAGCTTCAAGTGCGTCTGCAACAATCCCTGGGCTCACATCGGAGAGTTTTGCGAGACAAGTGCGTGCACTCGAAAACATTTTCTTAAAGTTCTTATAAATAAAGAAAAGAAATACTACTTAAAAAGTTGAAGCTTTTTTAAGCCCTCCTAAATTAAACGATTTAGGGACTTCTGGAATTTTCAATAAGTAACACAAAAATCATATCATAATTGTCTTATTATGACGAAAAGTCTCTGAAATATTTGTAATTATTTTTCCTACATTTTGCGTTTAATTGTAATATTTTACAATCCCCGCAGATATAAACGAAAAGGCGCTAACCTTCATCAACCGCGTGTCCTTCCTGATGCGTAGCTATCTAAGTGTGACAGCCACTCCTGCCATCTTAATGCACGGCATCGACGCCGAACGTGATGTGCTGAAGGGCATCCTGAACCAGGATCTACTGATTAACTTGCGAACCTACGATACGAATGCTTTGGTCCTATATGCCAACGATCATTACAACAACTTTGTGCATCTGTACATCAGCCTGAATCGAGAGATAGTATTCCTGTATAATTATGGAGATGAAATTGTGAATCTCACTCTGCTGGACGATACCCTGGTGGCCTCTTTGAAAAGCATTCAGGTGGCCATCGTTCGAGGAGAGCAAGAAACTCGAATGCATGTAAATCAGCGGAGTGTGAGCATTGATCGGGGAACACTGCTGCTTGACGAGTATGCCAATAAGCCGTGGAGTAATCCGGAGAAAGGTAAGTTTAATAAACATTTAATTGAAGAACATATAAATCTAAAGCATAATTAATTCTATGTTGTATTTTGTACACTAAAATATTTATTTTCAAGTGTAGTTTGTATTTCCCTAAAATACCTGAAATATTCACTCAGCACAAATACTCTTAGTTTCCATCAATAAAAACACTTCAAGAATACAAAAGAAATTTTTGTGACAGCTGTTCACAAAACTCAAACTTCAAAACACTTTCATTAAAAATGTTTATATAAATAGGCACAATTTATTTTCTTTATTAACATTCTCACATTTTTTGTTAGCTCTTCCCTAATAATATTGATTTTACTTATTTATTAATTCTTTTTGGATTTTGATTATTTTTGGGGCCCCGTCATTCCCTTCCCCCGTAACTACTTTCGTCACTTCCAACGGCTGCCCATCTTCGAGGTCTTGCTGTGGGCATTATTGCTGCTATTCTGATGCTGTTCATCCTGGGCGGCCAGCTCCTCGTCAATGAGTAGCTCAAAATTACCCAAGGCATCTGCACTGGGAACTTTATTCCAACGCACATCAGGCACACCATCCGGGGGTAAAACCACCGATAGAATATTATCAATTAGCTTGTACTTGAGGATGCGATCGTTGACTGTAGTTGATGTTAAAGATGGCGAGGCATTGACTTCTACCAGCCACGGTTTCAGGGCATTATCTATGATGATATCATAGCCATAGCACTCGAAGCAATGCCTATCGCTGGCCATCACCGGAGCCACCGCTCTTAAGGAGTGGACTATGAGCCAGGATATAGCACCAAACAGGCGATCCGTGACCTCTTTACCTCGCGTTCCCTCCAGATATAGGGCCAGGTTCTGAACAGACCACTTTCCGCCGTGTAGGGTATTGTATTCGCCGCCATGCTTCTGCACACTGACATTGGTCAGATGGACGTACATATTGTCCAGCTCCGTGACACTCGTATCGTATTTCACAGTACAAAATCGGCAGAATCCCTGCTTGAAAAGATAGGCTTTCAAGGGTCTAAAAGAGGCCACTAAAACGTAAAGGCGTAGATCAAACTTTTTGCCACCAATCAGCAGGGGATTGTCTATATATCTGGAAATCACATAGGACTCCTTGGCTATTTGCGGATGAAATGGTCCCTTGGCCTCCCTCGACCACTTCTTGAGCTTGGACAGTTTGTTGATGAGGAATATTCCAGCTCCCTGGGACTTTCCGCAGGGTTTCATGATCCACGTGCTCAAAGGAAACTTTCTGTATTCCTCTACAAACATATTGTAATCGGCCGGCAGCACAAATGTAGTGGGCACAAAGTCCAGGTATAGATATCTAGTGCCACTCGAGTTGTTCGATTCCGTTTTCTCTGCCAGTGGATTGCCATCCCGTTCAAGGTCCTTGCGGTACCGCTTGATATTCTTCACCAGCAGGTCCTTCCGCGATAGCTCATAGTGATTTGGAAAGTGATTTATCATCTGGTTGTCATGCATCCGATAGCCACTGTCCACGCTAAAGATATTCCGGCAGGTCTGTACACCTGCCCAGTAGAAGTGCCAATCGTCGTCGCCATTCACCTGATGCCAGCCGCGCTTCTCGAAGTTATTGACCAGCACGGACTTATCCAGGTCCGTGCAGAAGCCAATTTTCATCTTGTCATGGCCCTGGGCGCCGCCGGTGCCGCTATTCGCTCCGCTGTTAGTGGTGCTATTGGATACCGCTTGATTGGCGCCGCCCGCCTGGCGACCGTACATAATGTGGGCTGTACCGCTCGAGCGGAACGTCGGCTGGAGACTGTCTAGTCGCCACGACTGCGTCCAGTTGGCCAGGTCCCAAACAACGCTCATGTTGCCAGGAGTTATTGAACCAACAATGCCGAAATATATATGTTCACAACCCTTTTCTGTTGCCAGGCTGCGCGACGCGGTGCGGCGCTTCCTTTTCGGGGGTTATTTCGCTTCTTGTTTTTGCTCCGAAAATTTGCAAATAGTTTAGCAAGTTAAGCTGCAAAAATGCCAAAAATTTCGCCAAAAACAAAATCTGTGCACTGCGTATGTTCTATGTGTGTGTGTGCTAGCAAAATTATGTGCACTTGAATTTTTTCCCTACAGTTAGCATGCACGTGTGAGTGAGTGTGTGTGCTTTCAAAGTGGCCGTTAAACTCGGTAGAAAACTGTTGGAAAATAAACGCCGAGCGAATGGATAAAGTTTTACTCTGTGGCATAAAAACAACGAGTTGCTTTGTAGTTTGTAGATATTTGAAAAGGTCTTTTTTCCCCTAGTTTTGTTCACTCAATATGTAAATTAAACGGTATTTCAATGGCAGATAGAATGCGGGCATTGTTGTTAAACGGAAAAATGCATATCGAGTTGATTATGATCTAAACGGATTTCTTTTTTTAAGTTCGAAGTATTTGAAAGAAAATTTTTGGCAAATAGTTTAGTAGTTTGCATTGTAGTATAATTTACTAAATGGTAAATGGTCTAAATGGTATTTGAAAATGAGTTTTTATGATGGTTTTTCGGACGTTTTTGGTGCTGGTTTTGATGTTTTATTTGAACATATTTTTGAAACCAAATTTTTGGCAAATAGTTTAGTAATTTGTATTGTAGTATAATTTACTAAATGGTAAATGGTGTAAATGGTATTTGAAAATGAGTTTGTATGATGTTTTCTCGGACGTTTCGGGTGTTGGTTTTAAATGTTGTTTTCAAATGGTTTAAGAAACCTTGCTTGAAAATATTTTTGAGAAGTTTTTAGGTTCATTTTTGAGCTCTTTTTTGGAACCTTTTGTAGCGGTATCTTGGGACCTTTTTAAGACAGCTTTTCTGGGCAGTTTTAACGACTATTTGGGGAATGTTTTCAACGGGTTTGTGGTAGCTATTAGTCTGTTTTTATGCGGTAGCTATTTTTAATACAGTTTTTGGGATATTGACATACCTATTTTGCTGGAAAAATAAACCCAGAGAACCCCTTAACCTATCCTAAATATTTACAAAACATTTTCAAAAGCCTTTCACTCAACCGCCCATCAATTAAACAAAAACACATGCTTTTGGGCAGCCATATTTCGGAATAATTGCACTTCAAAACCGCTCTCGTTGCTCGTAACTTACCTTGCAATTGAATTTTATGGAAAAGTCCAATCCAGAGCTTGGCAATTGCCAAAAGGGAGCGGAGAATCAATCAAATTGCCCGTAACTCAATGCCATAGCGATTTGCCAGCAAAATCAATCATAATTATTACTCCACGCAGCGCAGCACTGCGAATCGGTTCCGTTTTGGGTTGAATTAGAATTCGAATTTGGTCAATACTTTGCACAGAATAACACATAAGCACTTTTGTAATTAAATGCGTTAACCAGATATGGACTGGACTGCACTGGACCCTAGGCCCAGGAACCTGAATCCTGCCAATGCGGCATGCAGCCGTCGGCCGATTCAGTTTAGATTGCCGCGCTCGGCCGGCTGGCAAACATTTCAATTAGACAAACTTAAACTCGAAATTGATGGGCCTAAACCTCAAACGGCCGGGCTGGGTCTGGCCGAAGCCCGGCCCGGAGTGGTGTAAAGGGTGTGGATAAAGGCACCAGTCCCGAGTCCCAGGCAGCCTAGCTAAAACCCAAATGCCACGGCAATGAAGGCTCATTTCCGCAGAAGCACACACACAAACGCGAGCTTACATAAAGCAACGAAATTGTATACTTTAAAAAATTGGGTGTCATTTGATATTTATTTTATATATAAATATCATATTTCTATATTCGTTATTTTAAGAATTTAAATTTTTTTTAGCATCCCTACAGTATAAAGGCACTATATATAATTATCACTTCTGTGGGTGGATAAACTGACCCTATATCGATATTAAATCATTCCAAAATTGGATTTTCTCTATTAACTTATTAATTTCCTAATTAAAAATAAATAAGAAATGGTCATAAAACATTTTAAGTAATTTTTAATAATCCTATATAAGGTCTATAAGTATATAATAATAAGGTTTACCTCAATAGGTCATTGTACAATTCATTGATTTTTTTTTAAGAATGTGGTTTTAAAGTAATTTGAAATCCTAACAAATTTCTTCTTTATTTTAATCTAAAATATTTAATTATAATGCTACAACATTGGCACAAATAAAATAACTACATATATGGGTTTTCCAAGTGTATATTGTAGACCCAAAACCATACTACCCTTTGCCACCGATTCTCGATTCTCATTTGATTTTGTTTATTTGCAGAGGTTCTGTCGCCGCACCGGCCGCCGGCCCCGCCCACCGAATACTTCCAGCTCCACGTGGGCGGCTATGATCCGGCGAATTTGCTGCGACCGAATGTGGATGCACCCGCTCTCGAAGGCTACATCGGGTGTGTGCGGGGCCTGAAAATCGGGGCGCAGTTGATCGACTTGGCGGAAATCAATGAAAGGAATATAGCGCCCAGTAAGTAGGCAGTATAAATCAATTTTCACTGAGTGCAGTTTCGGGTCGGTTCTAATGCCATTTGGTATGCCGGCGGATGGCTCCTCCAACTCTAAATCATGGGCCTCTCACTCCCTGCCGCCGGCATCGGATCGACTCCTCCACTCAGCGTCTGCGGTTGCGACTGTGGCTGGTTATGTGGTTGCATCTGTGGTTGTGTTGCAACAGAGCCCCGTCTAACTTAATATGCATGCAATTTCCGTTAAGTGCTGGCGACTCCTGCGAAAGTGGCGATAGTGCAGGACCAAGAGCAGAAGCAGGAGCATGGCCTGAACCAGGAGGACGATGAGCCTGGCCTGGCCACTTTGGGGCCGCGCCAAGATTAATGCCAATGCGATAAGCAGCGGGCCCACATGGCGTATGATTTATGCGGCCACGCATCGCGGAAATTGCAACCTGACTTTGATGCGATTAAACCCAACCGCCGTCAAAGTAAATACTTCGACTCGAAATTGAGGAGTTTGGCAGTGAATATAGAAGACCGAACTGATTGAGATGCTTTTGTAAAGAGCTCTTGACTGCTGATAGTTTTTAATCTAAGCTATTGTTCTTCCTAGGTCTATAAGAGCTTTAATTACATCATATATATTTACGTTTATTTTTCCCCACACCTCTGAGATATATTTTCTTTGAATTCCAGACCAGGATGGCGTTCTGCCCAACTGCCAGATCAAATGCGATGCAGAGCCCTGCAAGAATGGCGGCACTTGCCAGGAGCACTTCGCCGAACAGGTCTCGACCTGCGACTGCGAACACACCAGCTTTCTGGGCGAGTTCTGCTCCGAGGAGAAGGGCGCCGACTTCAGTGGCGAGTCCACGCTGCAGCGCAAATTTGAACTGCTGCCGGGCATGGGTCGCGTTGACTATGTCCGCCTGCAGCTGGCCTTCTCATCGTTCGACCTGCGACGCGCCAACCGCATTATGCTGCTGATGCAGACGGAGGCCGAACGGAGCTATTACCTTCTGCTGGCCATCACCTCCGATGGCTACCTGCAGCTGGAGGAGGACCGGGACAATGGTCGCACTGTAGGCGCAAGGATCGATAGGAATTTCCTGAACAGCGCCAGGCACTCGATCTACTATGTACGAAACGGGACGCAGGCACATCTTTACATAGATCGCGAGCAGGTGCCGCTGACGGAGTTCGCCGCCCGCGTCCTTACCACCGGTGGTGAGGCGGGCTCGAATCGCGTCCAGATCGGCGGCATTAACAGCACAGACTCGCGGTTTGCCGTCTTCAAGAGCTACAGCGGCTGCCTGTCGAGTGAGTGTCGTAAATTTAATCCCCGTCCGCCATTAATTTCTTTTCGGTCTCATCAAGTGACGTCCCCCTGCATTCCATTCACTGAGCCAAAATAATGGACAGAGAAATAATAGTAACAATACATATAAAAATCATAGAGTGCCTTCATAAGAAACCCCAAAAATTATTCATATATAAAGTGCACACAAAATAGGCAGTCACATCTTAGTAAGAACCAATCTTAGTTTTCAAATAGAGCAACTTAAACAGTTAATAGTGTTATTTTTCGAATCTTCGGAAATGGTATAGTTTTCCTCTATCCATAGTCATTTTTTTCTAGTGTTCCTCCTCTTAACTCTAGCAATTTTATGAACTTACTGAGCTGAGCGAGCTCTCAAAATGTTTCGGCAAGGCGGGGGGATAGTGCTGGCTGGATGAAGGAACTCTGCTTCACATTGTTGACCAAAAAATTAAATTTATTCGCTGCCATAAAAAGTCATTTCCGTGGCCGTGGCGTAGTTGCCATAAATTCTGTCAGTTTTTGCTCTCAAGATTTACAGTGGCTCATATTTAAATTGCTGCTTTGCTGCCACTCCAAACCGCAGCACAGTGGCCAACACTTTGATTAAAAATTCACCCATGATCCTCCACGTTCCCCCTCTGGCCACCAGCGATATAACATCTGTTTATAATGCCACGCCCACACACACACCACATGTGGGGGCGAGTTGTAAAACGTTCTCGTACTCGATCATCATGCCATTAAAGGGCTATCGGAAAGGCGATAGTTGTAGGTCATAAAATAGGGAGTATTTAGCGCTTTGGCACAGTGGGCAATATTTTACACAAATCGTGGATGCTCACAGCATATTTTATAATTAAAACCAAATATTAAAATCATTGATTTTTTGGAGGGTATTATAGTTTTTGAGCATAACAAACACAACATTAACTTAACAATGACTAGAAAAACCTAATGATCTTAAAAACTTTTCTATAGATTTACTAAAATTCTAAAATCAACCACAAAATATATATTAAAAAATATAACAGTCTGGTTCTGATAGCTATAACCTCTTAAAATTCTTAATGATATTGCTCTCTCAATATTTAAAGCCCAAAGTAATAGAAAAATAATTAAATAGCTTCCTTTGACCTTAATTATAACCTTGCACATACTTAGAACATTCCATTAATTTGCCAAATGAGAATTTCGCTGGCAACACACCCCTCGAAGGAAAAAACAAAATCAAAGAGCAGGGTCCTCGTGGGAGTTTACCGATAGGCATTAAAATTTTTATTGCTAATTTCGGGACGCGCATAAAACACGCACGAACGACTTGCCACGGCTCCTTGTAGCTGGAAACTCGGAAACTGGGAGACCGACCCGAAATTCAGCCAAGTCAAGCCAAAGCAATTCCAATTTCCACTCGCCGTCCACACACATTTGCATTTCAATTTGAATTAATGACCAATACTAATGAAAATTTCACCCCCCTACCGCAAATTGGGTAAACCAACTGACCACCTCCTCCTCTCCCACCGGCAGACATCTATATACAGGTGAACGGGCAGGTTATGAAGCCACTCGAGGAGTACATGCTATTCACAAAGTCCGGCGCCGACAACATAACGGTCATCAATCCGCAGGGCGTGAGGAGCGCCCAATGCAACGCCAAATTCGATGTGAGCGAGCAGCCCACACAGGAGCCCATGGTCAACGTCAGCATGGTAAGTATATGCACTCGCAGAAATGTCTGGGGAAAAGCATATCAAAAGTGGGAAAAAGCGTGTCAAGAGTGGGGAAAAGCGTGTCAAAAGTAGGCAAATCAGTGTCTTATAAATGACTTTACTAAGATAATTTAAAGCCTTTTTAAACCTTGATAGTACTATCTCCTGCATTTTAAAAATACTTTTTTTTTATGTAAAAAGCTTTTAATTCAATTTTAATTCCTGACAAAACACTGATATTAAAATAACATTTGTATAAGAAAAAATTGAACAAAGTATCTCGATTAAAGAAATACGTATTTAAAGTTCATTGTAAGATTGCATACAAAATTTATTTAAACAAAATGATTTATGATTGAACAAAATTGCAATTTAACCTCAAGGTCGGCATGGTATATTCTTTATGCCTACTGTGCGGGTGCAGAGACCGGACAGAGCAGTTAGCTTACTCGCTAATCAGGACTTTGGAATCCACTAATATTAACTACATGTATATTAGGAAAAGTTTAACTTTATTTCCTTAATGTCGTTAATTATTTACTTATTTTATTTAATGCCGTATTAACATAAATAACGATTCTTTTTGCGAGTGCAATGAAATGTGCCCAGTGAGTGTAAGACAATCGGATTATCCGAGGCAACCAGGCGACAAATTGTGCTAATGAATGCCCAATCCCAATTCCAATCCTCATCTCTCTCTCCCTCTACCTGTCTCGCAGATCCCGGAGCCGTGGGTGGAGGAGCCGCCTGCCCGTGTCCCGTACATTCCAAGATTCGTGTACGATGAGAACAAGCAGGAGGACTCCACGCAGGTCGTGTTCCTCACGCTGACCAGCGTCTTTGTCATCATCGTGATTTGCTGCCTGCTGGAGGTGTATCGCAGCCACTTGGCCTACAAGAAGCGCATCGAGCGGGAAACCGACGAGGACATCATCTGGTCCAAGGAGCAGGCAACCAAGATGCATGAGTCGCCAGGTGTAAAGGCAGGCCTCTTGGGCGGGGTGACGGCGGGATCGGGTAACGGTCTGCCGCCATATACCTATAAGGCGGTAAGTAATGGACTCAACATGCATTAACTTTGCCTTACTGTTCCTCTTGCTTCGGGGCACTGAGAGAAATAGTTCTTTTATATTCAATTCTTAAGTTTATTAAGTCTTGTTTCGATAAAATCTAACAAAAACCATAAACATCTTTATATTCCTATATAACTATATATTTTTAAATATTTCTATAGCTTTTTTTACATTCTTAACAATTTTTTATGTGTTCCCCAGCTGCCGCAGGACGATAAAAAGCCTGGAAATGGCGCACCTTTGGTGGGCATCTTAAAGAACGGCAGTGCCACGCCCTCGCAGCCTGGAACGCCCACTGCCCTGTCCAAGAACGGAGACATTGCCTCCCGCATCGAGGAAGAGGAAGAGGAGGAGGATACGGCAACTGTGGAGACAGCAGTGGATAAGGGAAGCGACAAGGAGGAGCCGCCAAAGGAGACCACAGCGAGTGAGGTGAAAGATGAACAGTCTCATCCACCTGAGCAGCTGTCGACGGACTCCACGGATGCCTCTGCCTCGGCAAATGGTGCGTCCACATAAATCAGAGAGAATCCATTAAAATATGTCCAAATTATACTTGGCCAAGCACACTGCTAAAATAATTTAGTGAAAATGATTCGTTAATAATCGAATTTATTTATATATTCATGTTCTCTTTTCTGTGAAAACAAAAAGCAATAGCTGCTATAATTTAATAATTTTTTAATTTTATTTAGTAACTTTATAATCCCCATTTTACCCCCGTGCAGCTTCCAAGGAGCCTGAGCCTGCGGGAGAGCCATCAACACCGCTGCCCACAGCACAAAATGGACAGTTCTACCCAGTGGATGTACTAGTGGAGGTGCCTAGTCTACCGGTAAGCAGAGGACCCACTGTACCCAATGTATCTACCGAAAACCTTATTCGAATGGCGCCGCTCGTCACAATCAGCGAGACCAATTTGCATGAGTTGGGCTGAGGGACACGCGGCCTTGGCATTGGCATGTAAATAACACCTACACCCCACACACAGTACACACTCACCCGAACACACACACCACTCCCAAATACACCCAAGTCAAGTGGAAGAGCATGTCATTACATAATGTAAGCGAGTAAATGGCCTGCAAATACATAGGCACACAGCTGTGAGGCATGAAAATGCATCATTTGCAATTGCAATCGCAAGGACATCCCCGAAGACAAACACACACACACTCGAGCACCAATATTTGGACAGTCCACGGGGGACATTAGTAGTCAGGACATTGGATAAACAAAACGTTATAATGTCAAGTGCAATCAGGGTTACACACGACGACGACCGGGAAGCAACTGTAATTACTACTCCTGGGGATTAGCTGAAAACAGAGTATTAATATACAACAATGCAATATTTCCAAAGTTTTATCACTTTTGCTTGATTAGAATTCAGTAAGCGTTTGAATTTCAATTTGTTTTAATATTTTCTACAAGATATACTTGTTGTCATTATAAATAAAATGCAATTATAATTCCAAGGTTTCTTTTTTAAAGATTACACTACATTAATTGTTTATTACATAAATAATTACCTAGAATAGCTTTTTAAAATATATTTGCTTAATAAGAAACAAAAACTAATTAAATATTTTGGTCAGGAACTGAGAAATAAATTAGGAAACTTTTCAATTTTCATTTTCAATGTTATATTGTTATTAAATGAATAAATAACTAGACTTTTAATATAATTAGGAAAATGATTGGGGAATATATATTTCATTATAATACTAAGTGAAAATTGAGTACTTGAGTTAACAATATGGAAGGATTTATTTACCTGTTACTAAATTACTTAATAATATTATTATTGAATAAATATTTACAACATTATATTTTATACCGTTTTGCGGAGCAGTTATAAACATATAACCAAATCTAAGTTTATCCAAATATTACGTTTATTTGCATGACCCTACTAACTATAATAAATATTACCTTAGTGAAGCGCTTTAACTTGTTTGCTCTGCCTGCTTGGCTGTGTATCTGCCTGGCGGCCATCATCAACTCCGGAGAATGTTCCATTTAATTAAATTGCATTTAATTAAATTTAACTAAATAAACAAAACATGGGAAAATATTTTCTTCACTTTCTGTTTGCACTGTTGAATGACGACAAACATTCTGCGTTTTTTTTTTAATAATATTTAATCGATAATAGCAATATAATGGTTACGCTCTGCGTTATTTGTGCATGTCGTTTTAATTGTCTATATTGAATGCGCTTATGGTGTGACTGTTTAATTAAATTTAACACAAACCAACCATAAGCATACAAAAAATAGGCGGAAAAATCAGAAAAATACCGGAATGAGAACCTTTTGACAATTGACAATTGGCTTAAAGCAACGCCAACCGAACGAAATTGGCCCGGGCAATAGACTTTGGCCAGAACACAAAGCTTTTGCCAATCGAGTCAATTCAATTATTTCTCAATTATTGTATAAGCCGATTATTGGCACTATCAAGTTAAATGAATTAATTGCAGCGAAGCCGGTTGAAAGAGTTCGTCTCATAAAATATGCCATGGCTATATAGTTGATAACCGTTAAAAAATACTTTAATAAATTCGTTGAAGGATGCTTAGGGATGGAGTCGCTTATCCTTTGAGAATTTAAATTAAATTTTACTTTACTATACTTTTCAATAACACGTTGTGCGTGTTAAATCCAGTCCTCAGGTTTGGTGGCCTATGTCTATATTTTATCCCCTAAATAATTAATTTTAATTCCATTTAAGGGTCATGCTCAAAACAACACTTCAAGTTAGAGCATAATACTTACACTTTTGAAGCATTTAATGTGTGTTAAGGGAGCTCTTAAACGCTGCCCACTTGATAGTTTTTACATGCCCTGCGAAACTTTCCGATTTTTGTGTGTGGTTTCTCCTTGTCCTCCTTTCTTCCCCCAACGTTCACTTTTTTCCTTTGTATATTGGCCAATTCTTTTTCCTTTGTTAGCTCTAGCTCACAAAAAATATAAAAAAAAAGCCAACAAAATGAATCCTTTCGGTTGGCTGTTGTGGCCAGGACAATTTCTTAAGCGGCATCGATGCAATTTCTTGCCAGCGTCAGACTCTCCCCCTTTTTGGTTTCGGTTTTTCGCTGCCAAGCCAATTGTCTAAAATGTTATTTAATAGAAAAAGTGCTCTGCACAGCACAAAAGTTAAAATACCTCCGCACAAAAATAAATTGAACTGCATTCGGGGGCGAGCTTATTGCAACTGCTTTCTTTTGTTAAGAGAAGGGGGCCAAAGGACATTTGCCAAATGAATATGCGTTAAGGCAAAGCAGGCGCAAAGGACAGAAAAAAGGGGGAGAAACGAGAAAAACTCAGCAGGGAAAAACTTCATCTTGTGATGAACTTTGGGCTAACAATAACAATTGTTGCAGGCCACAATTTATGGGCCCATGATGAGCCAGTTGTGAGCACTCAAAATAAATGCCGGTATCTTAGATATTATTTTATAGATTATTGAAAATTATGTTTAATGTTAAATGTTAATAAATTATAAATCCAAATTGTACTAACTCGGTGGTATTCTCCTTATAAAATATACAGAAAAAATATATATAAAACGAATAAGATTCGCAACGTCATTATATATTTTCCCTGGCACTCTAACTCTAACACAACGATTGCATAAATACTCTTGCATAGGGAAAATTAAAGATATTTAAGTTAGGCATCTTATTATTTGTATTATCATTTGTATTTCTTGTTATCTTTGATTTTTTGCAACTGTTTGACTATTTTCATATATTTTAAAACCTTCCTTTACTAAATTTTCTAATATAAAATTTGGTAACAAACTTATTGGATCTTTTTGTACCTATTTCAAATAAAACTCTAAGATTCTGAAATTTTCCCTAGTGAAGAAGTTACATCTTGGTTTTCTTGCTTATCAAGTACCGTGTCCATGATTTATATAGATTGTATATGCATGCGGGGTGACCAGAAACTCCTGAACCAGAAACTTAAGACAAAACCTTCAACTAAGCAACAAACGCGGCAAGAACTTTCAACTTTTGCATCGACTTTTCGGCACGCCCAAAAACAAACTTCCACTGAAGCCCGAACTTCGAACTCCCTTTTTCCGTCGCCCAGTTTTATGTAGGAAATTGGAAAAGCAAAATATTGAACTTATTGGCTTTTATGTAGTTTTAGGTGGAAAAGTGTCTATCGAGCGATGGGGGGGTCGGGTCGCATGTTACTTTTGAGCTTACTTAGCATGTACTTTGTCTGAGCTTAAGCTGCAGCCAAATTGAATTTTCCCCGCATTTTCCACCACGCCAATCGCTGCACATTCAAATCTGGCGATGAATTTTCCTAGTTTTTCCCACGGCAACGGCGACAGCGACACCCGAAAAATGGCGAAAGTTTCCCAGAGAGAGCGGAAAGTGCGTGTGGCATTGTCTAGGCCACCTCCCATCTCGCTACAAGCTGCCTTCCCGGAATTTTCCACATTTCCACTTGACTTGCGGCGTCTACGCGAGCCTGATTGCAAAGCAACCGAAATTGAAGCGCACTCAAAACTTTTTTCCTGCCTCAAAATCAAAAAGTTTCGCTTACCCAAAAGGAGGAGGAGGCTGCGACTTGGCTGGCAGCTCCATCAAAAAGGGTTAATACAGTGCTCGATGTTCTGGGAAATATCCCCCTTTGGTAATGGTTTACGGATACAGCACTGACTTTTAAAATTTAATTTTGATTAATGGCCTTTTTCCTAATTAAAATATTATTAATGCTAGATTATTAATTTTCTGATTTTTAGATCACAAGATATTCTATAAATATTTAAAAAGATTATATTTATTAAATATAACATTGAATCACGATGTTCTCACTATTTTTTAGATTTCCTAGGTTTCCTTTTCTTAATCTTCTTTTTCCAACATAAGTAAAAACCTCAAAAAATATTATAATACATTAAAAATAATCTTAAAAAATAAGTATATTCGCAATAGCAAGATCTTACTGTAGTGAAAGTCGTAGGGAACTGCAGCTTTTGTTTGAACAGCAACCAAAAAGTGCAAGTGCCTCAGCTGGTGGCTGTTGCTGCTTTTGCTCCTGTCATGCATGCCAAGTTTCTTTTTATTCCGAAATGTTTGTGGGCGTCTTTGCACTTTTCTTTCATCTTCTGCTGCTCCGTTTCTTCGGCGCTTTTCCAGCTTTTCCCTCCGCCCGACTCCCGACTACTTGTGCTGTTCATTTGGGCCTGCCGCAAACGCAGCACGCACTTAACTTTGCCAGCTACCACAATGCTGCGGTGAAACTCATTACGAGCTTAGAATGCAAAAACGAAACCCCAGCCCACACACAGCTGCAGCAACAACAAAGTCCGCACAACCAAAAACCCCCAGAAGACACCCAAAAGAACACCCAGAAAACACACAAAAAAATATAAGCAAGTAACACCCACATGCAGGGACCATCCAACAGATTTTGCCTCAAGTTTTCTATAAATCGTAATGAAGGCAAAGAAGTCGAAGCGGGCTAATGATGTGTAAATTAAAATGCAGTATAACATTAAATAAATAGGAAGGGGTTATGGTATTTACATATACCGACAAACAGTTTTAATTGAACTTTCAATCAAGTAAATCCCTTGCTAGGGAGAGCATACTTTAGTAATGACATTGATAGCTAAACATTGAAAGGATTTTTTTTCCAGTTAACATTTGGCATACAAAAAGATATTAAAACAAAGTCTTTATTATGTAGTTTTCCTGTTATATATTATTATGCCATTTTTCCATTTTAATTAGCCAAGGCATACATATGTGTATGTTTGTCAAATTTGTATCCTACTTGGGGTTTTGTTTGGCTGAAATACAAAGAAACGGGTTACAAAATAATTGCTCTACAAGTGAACAATGAGACTGGCCACACAATACTCTCGAGGGCTTCGGGGCTCATCTGAAATTCCACACTTCAATGGTTGTCCCTAATTCTGGGGAAAATTCGAGCGAACAATAAAGTTCTCCTTCCACCTTGACCAAAGAAGCAGACAGAGGATACCGAAATTTAATTTGCGACAGCCAGAGCAACAGCCAAATATGCAAATCGAATTACTAACAAGTGAGCAATATGTGAAAAGAATTTCGTTTCGCGCATGTTAATTAAAAAAGAACCAGCCAACCCAACTATGCATGGTGGCATGTCAACGCATGCAACGGAAAAAAACTAATCAAAGAAAAAATCTTTTCCAAAGGAATGTCACCCAAATATAAAAATATTTAAAGCGGGACGAAAAAGTTTTTAATAAAAAGCAATTCGAAACATTTCTGCACTTTGACAGCAGCAACATGAAATTCAAAAGCAGCAGCAGCCGTTGCAGCGACAACTGCCGCAAAGAGGAGCAAGCTCCAAGCGGCGCAAGCCAGTATCCGGGGGAAACGGAGGTCCTGCCGGAGCAGCAGCAGCAACAGCTACAGCAACAGCAGCAGGTTCTGGTCCTGTCGCGGGACCGGCAACAGTGCGGCGACAAGTTTCTTGGGGGCCGCCAATCGTGGCCGAAACGGATGTGGACTTGGCCAGCAACTCCAACTTGAGCTCGAGCAATGGTAATCGCAAGGCGGGCGGCAAGCAGAATGGATACCATGGCGTCAATAGACGGGCCACAACGACCAGGAACTGATGGAAAGCGTAATGAATGCAGAAATTGTGCCAGAAAAAAAATATGTATAAAAGCATAAATATTTAGGCGAATTGATGGCAAGTCAACAACAACAACAACAACAACAGCAAACGGGGCTGAATAAACAAGGCAGAAGGCGGCATCGGCAGCAGCAGAGCTGAGAGCCGAAAACAAAAGCAATTTGTATAAATAAAAGACAAAGTCAAAGTGCGACAGAGACAAAGGCAAAACAAATAATATAAATTGAAAAGAGGAAAAGTCCTTGGATTGTTGTATAAAGAAAACTGTCTGCCCATCGACATGAATATTCTTCAAAAATGCGACACAACTTCTTCGTTGCACATAAATATTCAAATGCAAGCAATTCGGTTAAATATGTCATTCTCTTGGCAGGGAATTTAAGACTTTGGTTTAAATACAATTTGAACAAAAACCGAAAAAGGATACATTCTTTACAAAACCGAAACTATGCTTAAAATTAGTTAGATAAACTTTATACTATATATATTTTTCGAAATCCATTTAAAAGTTAAGACCGAATAAAACCAAACGAAGAATATAAAAGCTTTATGAGTTAAGAAAAATGTTAGGCTAGCTGTAAATGAAAGTTTGCTAAAAGAATTTATCTGAAAGTATTTTTTGATAAAATAAACAAACATAAAAATATAAAAATAAATAAAATACAGGGCAGGAAAACAATTTCCTATTTACAACCCTTTCGCAACTCATAAACTTAAATTTAAATTGATACCTTTAAAGTTAAGCTGAAAATTGCTTTTGTACATTTTTTTTTTGCTGTAAGAAAGCGAAGCGAAAACTTGCCTCCATTAAGTTTTAAGAATTGCACAACTTTCATTCTTTCCTTTTCTGCACTTTTCCCTTATTTTGTTCGCTTTTTGTAAATTTCATTCTTGTGTGATATACGAAGGTAATAAAAGTTCTTTTGCGATGAAGCCAACTGAGGGCGAAATGAGAACACAACTTTAACTTGTTTCATATTAAATGATGAGAAATTACGCAGAATAACTCGCCCATACATCAATTCATTTAAATGCGTTTATTAAAAAACTTTACCCCCGACAAGACAAACTGCTGACGACAACAGGAGAAGCGGCGACATCATCGAGATTGACGCCGCAACAAGGAGAAGGCGATAAAGTCGGAAGAAGATGGAAAAAGTAAAGCGCTCATAATGGCACTCCAATATGTGAGTGGGGGAGAGAGTCAGGGGGGAAAACAGGGAAAATTTGAGGGAAAATGTGGGGGGAAAATGGGTATATATAGTGTATGTTATGGGACCAGTGCAGGAGGGGCTTTTATCGGGGGAGATGCTGGCCAACAGCTTGTTAGTGGCTTTGTTGGTCAGTACTTTTAACTAATGTGTTTTGTGCGACCATAGAAAATCTCAAGTACTCATACGCGCACACATGCACTGGATCTCTCACATATTTGATGTACTTAACGTTGGCACTGGCAAAAAACAAGTGGCACCACAACTCTGGTAAAGGGTCACTTTAAATAAAACTTCTTAATTTCTTTCCTGGTTTTTAAATATAATTTTCACATTTTAATATAAGAAGAATATAAGAATAAGGCACTGATTAATGATTATCTCATATTTTTATGCATGGTGATGCAGTTTTAAGTCAGGGAATTTATTTCAATATAAATAATAAATAATGCGATAAACAAAATAAACTTTAAAGGCACAACACATCAGTATTAACTCATGAGAACGCCGGACTTTTTACCTTCGTTTTCAATATTATTCTTCCAAGTGTATTTCTCCTTAACACCCCTTAGCTAGAAGGGTGCCAGTGGAACCGCAAAGTGTTTGTGTGAGGAGAAAAGGGAGCTCACATATATGTAGCTAGTCTGGCGCTGGGATTCCCTTGAGCTCCTTCAGTTTCGGCTGCTGCCTGCATAAAATAACCGCATAAAATGTCGTTAAGTATAACGAAATTGAGTCTGCACATAAATTCAGATTATGAGATTAAAATGTTGTGATTTTCGCACATACATACATAGGAGCCGGAGCCGGAGCCAGAGCCAGAGCTGAAGCCAGAAGAACACAACCCTTTTCATAATGAAACCCCCAAAAGCGAACGCCAAATATTCCGGATGGAAAATGCCCGGGAAATAAGCAATGGTAGCCAGTAGCCCCATCAAAAGTGGCAACAACATCAACAGCAGTCAAGCCTATGTAATGAGTTTATATCGCCCTTTTGCCTTTAGGCATAAATTTATGAAAAAACAACAACGAGCGTGGCACAGTGGAATGAATCTGAGATGAGATTATTTAAATCGCAACAGAAAATGTTATGGGCAAAGTTTCTAACTGAATAAATGCAGACTTAAAATGAATTAACAAGATGTTAAGTACTTGTTTTCTTGTCTATTTTTCTTAAATCCTGAGTTTTCAATATTATTTTGCATATTTCTTGCAACAAATTATTAATGGAAATGGAAATATATTTTACAATAGCTTTTCTAAAAAGAAACCATATATGTGATACATAGTCATAGGTTTTAAGATATTTTTGTGCCTTGATTAATGGCAACCCCTCTAAAAAGAATTGATTTCAATCCACTGTGCCCTTCAGCCAAATAATAAAGAAGTTGCGGTTGTGGCCAGCGATCAAAGTCAAATATTTGGCTTGGCTGTTTACAAATTGGGTCAGCTGGTCATTTGTGCTGGCCGTGGGCTATATGGACCCCTTCTCATTGCCGCCCCCGGGCCGCTACTGTTTTTCAACCCCTCCTCAAAATGTGAATTTCCCAAAATAGAGTGAGAACCGTGGTGAATCTCGGGGAATGCTATCAGCTGTCGTCGCTTCATTATGACGCTAATTGCTGGCATCGTTGGCCAAAGGGCGATGGCAAAAGGATTAGCATCATGCTAAGTGAAAGGAGAATCGATGAGACCGCAGCAGAATCGGAACGAGGTGCAAAAACATGCAAAGACAGGGCCATCGGTCAATTGGCCCATAAACAGTTTAGTTTGGACCTCATCCAGCTGTATATCCGGATTAGCGAAAATATGAGCTATTTTTACAACTTAACCACGCTTTTTAGGTAATGAATGGGATTACATTTTTTTAATCCACTGCCAGCCGCCAGTTGTAAAAAATCTAAGCGAGAAAAAACAGTATTCAGGTCAGTTCTTCAACCGATTGACCTGCAAAGATACGCATATGGGTCTCATGAATGGGCAGCAGGTCAAAAAAAAAGTCGGGTATAAAATAGAGCTGAAACTCTGATGCAACCAGCAAACGCAGTTTAGCAATCCAACAGCCAAGATGTGCCTAATCCAGCAGAAAGACTCCTCCAAGTCAGCTAAGGGATCAGCTCAGAATTCAGGGGATTCACCGCCACGCTCTCCCACCGCCGCTTATGCGATGTACCTCCACCGCGAGGAGTTGAGACGCCGAAAAATCCACGCCTCTCGGGTTTCGGTGACCAAAATTCACCTAACCAGCGAACTAATCGCGAAAACCAAACAGAATATCCGGCAGTGCAGCTTCGAGGATCTGGAGATCCTCGCCCGGGAGACGCTCTTCAAGAAGAGTCTTCAGCGGCATTTGCATTATCGGAAAATGCAATTTCAACAATGGATGATGAACAAAAAGAAGCAGACAGCCAAGGAAGCGAAATAAGGAAAGGGAAAATAAGTTAATTAATATAGGAACAGCAAAAGTGATACTATAAGATTAAATAGGAATTTTAGCTAAGAAAATAATTGTAACATTCTCTTTTAAATATAAATTCCATTGAAATATCTAAACAGGTCTTCTTATCCTTTCAAATCGTAACAATTTTCATAACTTGACACATAAAATATAAATATTATGAATTATTATTTATGTACACATTCAAAAGAAGAAAAGAAAATTAACTGAACTGAAAATGGGAAATGGAAAATAGAGTCGTAACGAGCTGAAATAAACTACCACTTATCTACCAATCTTTCCGAGTAAAATATCTGCGATCCCAGAGAAGATTGTGTTTGAACCAAACTGAAACTTAAATTAAACTTCAGTCATTTGTAATGGCAAAGCAAAAAACGAAAATGAAAACGAAAACTTCCACTCACTTTCACATCTTATATCTGGCCCCGGCAAAAGTGCAATTTTCCATTTAAATATTTGATTATGTGTCCGCTGTCCTCAGCTTGGTAACCGGGAGCGGGCAACCTGCACTTGTAATGGGTGTAAAAACAAATTTACACATGATTACCAGAAAACCCGGTCGGCAAAACTGCGAACATTTAATACAACTCAAACAAAATGGTGCGTTGCATATTTTTGAACAGGCAGCCGAAGCAGCAGCAGCAGTAGCGTACAATTTTTTGCCTTTTTAGACTACATAAATTTTAATTAAATGTCACTCATACGCCATGTACGGCGAGCACAGAGACTGCGTTAGTGTGTCTGCGTGCATTTGAGTGCTGAAGCGAGTGTGTGTGTGAGTGTGAGTGAGTGTCTGAGGGAGCAGGCGACAAATGAATGCACATGGAAGTGGCGCACGAATTACAGTTTATTGAACAGCAGCAGCAGGAGCAAGGATAAAGGCCACAGGACAAGGGAGTGTAGTGAAGCTCATCTAAAGCGAAGCTCAGTAACAAAACAGGACACCAAGGAGCAGCAATGGCAACGTGCAGATGGGTATTTTTGTAAATTTTACTTGCACTTAGCCAAGAATACATTTGCGAGCATATTCTTGAAATTTTGAAACAAGATTATGCTTCCTTATTTTTCTATCATATAATATATTATAATAAAACAGAAGTGAGTGGGTATTTGAAGCTAAAGTAGGAGAAGATAGGAAATTTTTAGTAGATAGACTAAGCAAAAATCAGCTTTAGGTATTCCTCTATATAGCACGTTAGCTTATCTCTTTTTATTTAAATTCAAAATAAATAAATCATGTCTAAGATTATATTATTAAATAATTTCGCATATATTGATTACCTTTTCTTTGCTTAAATTAAAGATATAAATATTATTGTAGAAGATAATTTGATAAATTGAACTTTCACTGCTCAAACGTAAAATAAACTTATTATAGAACATAATTTTATTCTACGCAGAGAACATTGACTCCAAATCCAATTACAAAAAATTCAAAGTCAGCAGCCAATTGCCGTGGTTGGTTTACCAGCTTGCTCTAATTATCTTTCTGTGGATTTTTTTTCGATTTTTTTATTCGTTTCTAGTCTCGTTTGGTTGTTTCCAGTGGTGGTGGTGGCATTTTTCCCTTTCCGTGCATTTTCTTCATACAACTTTTATAGCATGCATTATTCATGTTCTACAACAATTGCTTTGGTCCGGCAGTAGATGATGCTCCTTTCCACTGGGCCAAGGGCCGCGTTGCCATTCCCTGGGCTTAATGAAAAGCCATCATGGCATGGCATCAACATCATCTTTCGCTGCTGCTGCCATTTGGCACTTGAAACTTTTTCAATAATTTTAACATATGTATGCGTTCGCTCGGCTTTCTTGATAAATTAACTCAAGTGCACAATGAAGTGTTTATTGTGCTGGAAAAAGTTTTTTTTTCGGCCGCCACGCTTAACTTGAGGCGTTGCCAGGAAAGAAAAAGCGAACGGAAGGAGAATTGTGTGTTTATATATATAAACTTTGGATTTTTGGCTATCGTGAAACAGTCAGAGTTGGCAAATAAATATGAATCAAATTAATGTTAATAAAAATTAATAGTAATAAAAATAGATAGATAGATAATAGTAAAAACATGATTTTTATATTTATTGTGATCTTGTAAGTCGCACAATTTTATTCATAAAAAAAGGTTTTCTTTAATTTACCCTTAAGACTAAAGCTTCTATTATTCAAGAATTATTTCTATTTCATATATATTTTAATTAAATTTTAAACCACGTAAAAACTTTCTGTAAATTTAAACTAATATATATTTTATAAAAAAACACCTCGATTCCCCATTAAAATAACCAAACTCGATATTAAAGCCAAAATGTCAGGACTATCAAGTATAGGCAGAGCAGAACGTAATCGTCATGTTGGCTTAAAGCAATTTGTTATTAATTTCCGCGTTGAAAAGTTGAAAAAAGCGAACTTTTTCCTTCTTTTGTTTCGGCTCTTTTTCGCATTTTCTCCCTCCCCCCTTGCGTTCCGTAGCTTTTCCTTTACCTCTCTGTCTCAATGCCACTTGGCATTCATTTAATGCGAAAAGTTATTGTCGTTTTTTTGCCGCTCTTCTCCCTGTTGCGGCTGTTGTTGTTGTTGTTTGTCGTTTTGTGTGTGTTGCCACATTAAAACATGGCCCATAATGGTTAACAAGGCATTTGCTTGTTGACCATCGACCAAATGAGCAGCAAAACTTGTGCTTACATTGTTCAACATGTGTAATAAATATATTTCCACTGAGCCGCGCCACCTCCATCACCACCCTTCCGAAGTGCGTGTGACGATTTGTCTGTAGTTGTTACACGAAAAACAAAAATGTGTATGGAAAAATGCACTAATTTGATTTTATTAAAAAGGATATAAAAAAAATTATTAATTTGTAATAATCTTTTTAGTTTCTACCATACAATGGTACAATACACTATGTTTATAAGTTGCAAAGGCATGAAAATTTAGTGTCTGCCACAAGTTTTTAAGCTTAAAAATGTTTATTTAATACATATCTATTAATCAGCTTTTTCATTTTAAAATTTAATAAAATTGAGTGATGAACAAGATAGTTAATACGTAATAAAATTACAACCATATTTACTTTGCGACTCTTAGACTGCGAGTTGTGAGTTCGAACCCTTATGTAGTTGTTGCATGAAAAGCAAAACTTTATATTGACAAATCATTTGAATTGTTTTTGAAGAAGAATATGGCAAATGATTTATTTTAATAAATCTTTTTAGTGACTTTCATAAAATGGTATAATACCCAGTGGGTATAGGTGGCAAGGCCATTAAAACTTAGTGTCCTCCTCAATCTTAAAAGAAAAGATTTTTGACTTAATTATCTACTAAATAGGTTTTTGCAGACGTGTTCCGTTCAAATTAAAAAACAATTAAGTGATTATAGATAATAATATTAATAATATTAGATGAATACAACCGTATTTGGTACGTGAGTCGTGTGTTCGAACCCTGTTCTGACATGCAATAAAATAAAAAGCTAAGTCCGCCTTAAAGAAACATCAAGATATATGATTTGAGCGGCATAAACAAGGCACTCATATTAAAATAGCGCATCTATTAAATACCTACCAAAGCTCGCCTATTATTTTTTTCACCGTGTGCTCGCCAGGTAATAAATTGGAATATTTCCTGCTAGGAATGATGATGACTTGGCAAACTACAAAATACAAACATATTTGAAATGCAAACGCCGCGGCGTATGCTATGAAAAATGTCAGAACAACAATGTTAATATGGCTGCCAAAGGATTCAAGGGAGCTCGGTGGGCGTACTTAAATGGGGGCGTGGCACGTCGAGGGGCACCGAAGTGTGTCAGTGTGTGCGCTGCATGAAAGTGCAAGTTTCGCTTATTGTTTCTGCCGGCTGCCACTGCTGCTCCGCCAGTAACCTTCAGCCAAGAACAATAAAATTGCGCAGGAAAAAAAAAAAGAAAAATGAAACTGAAATGGGTCCCTTGCAAATGGAAAACTATGAAAAGCGACGGCAGCAGCGAATGCCGGAGTAAAATAACATTTTAAATGCGTTCTCCATACCCAAATTGTAGAAAGTTTGACAGCTTTTCGATAAGCCCTGATCATGACATACTTTAACGTTTAAAGTTCCACATATTTTGGGGAATTCCTTGTATTTTATAAAAAGCAATTGCTCAACTCATGAGTATCTACGAATATAATGTTGACAATATTCCCATAATTTCCTTGGCCATAGGGGTATCTCTTAGTCGTTAGGCTACAGACTCCTCTCGTTTCAATTCTCCAGATGGGAGTATGTAAATGCATCGCAGTCGCTTGGCCAACACACATTTGCACTTGACTGAAACGCGTTAGCTGCTTTCCTTGCAGTTGATTTTTGGGCCAGTGCCACGCCTCCAGCTCGAGGGAATAGAGAGGCGGTATTGGGGATCTGGGGACTAAGGATTTTAGATTTTCGGGAGATGAGGCGCAATGTACAAGGTACGAGAGCCATGCGGCTGCCACACAAAATGCTGTGAAGTGACTGGCGGGTTATGTATAACCAAGTCACCATCCGGGGACTGACCGGTGCGTCATTGTCGGGCCAGGAGTCCTTGGGGCCAAGCTTACCGAGCAGCAAAATGGATTTTGGATTGGGTCCAGAAGCCGGACATGCTCCAGAATCCAGAATGCAGCGCACACACTCCCAGCAACACTCTCATCCAAGATACACCTGCAAAGTTACCTACACTTGCCTCAAATTTGCAGAGAAACCTCGTAATTTTAGGGATAACTATATTTGTGAGTTTTAATTGTCTAAAATACTTCAATATATATTTCTTTATTATATATAATATACATTTTTTAGGGGAAATACTGTTAAGTACGTTTAATTTGTTCGATTTTGAGAAAAACCCTTTGATTTCGAATTATGAGCAAGTATCTACCATGCTTCTTTTATTATCAAAATACTAATAAATATTTTGACATAATTTTTAGAAGTAATCATTTTATAGCCTCTGGAAATTAGGAAATAAAAAAAGCTATCATAAATAATATTCAGCAACGTTTTGTTTTAATAATTGGATCTTATTCAGCAGAGTTGGCATTCATAAAGAACTAGAAAATATCCACGGTCACGTCAGCTAATAAACATTTATTAGTATAATAAACTAAACAATTCATTGCTTTCGCCTTTCAAGAAGTGCAATATTTTTGGGGATAACGCTGCAATTTTATATCTGTACGTAGACTCTCGTGTCAGGTCCTATGCATTTATATTAACAACATAAAGCGCCAAGTCACGGCAGGTGCCAAAATCCAAGGAAAAAAAATAAAGAAAAAACATTGCAAACTTAAAAACTTTTCCCAGTAGCAAAAGCAGCTTGAATAACCCCCTGCTACACCTTTGTTACCCCCTCTGTCTGTCTCTCAAAGCCTTTAAATAATTATAAAACTTTATCTCTTCTCTGGACACGAACCCAATCCAAAACACACACACAACCTCTCACTGTCCATTGAACGTCACTTTGACTAAAGCCAAATAGAATTAAACCCTGAAAAATATTTGATCTAAATTCCCGGACCTTTCCCCACGCTCCTCCAAACTCCATGTCCCGTTTGCCCATTTCATGCCCAATCTCCCCCAGAAAGCGCAGCAGCATCAGCAGCAGCAGCAGCAGCAGCCGCAGCAACGACACAAATCCCGCCACAAAGCGCCCGATGACACAGAGGATCCAAAGCAGCGAGACCGTCAGTCCTTTGATGTAGCCGCAAATGCCGATGCGCGAACAGGGTCCACCCTGCCTCGAACACCCCCAAACTCGCCACCACCACCTTTGGTGCCTCCGCGACGACGGCTGCCGCCACCGATTTTCCTAGAAAACTCACTGCTGCAGCGGCAGTTCGCGAATCCAATTAGTTACTTGGGCGGACCGCGACTGCAGCCGCGCAGTAATCGCACCAGCATCGACTCGATATTATCGCTGGATTAGCGGCCCAGCCAGTTTCCAAACCACCCACCCGAACCGCCCAATCCTCGCAGACGACAAGTCACAAACCGTCAACTGGCGGGCGGAAAATGGGAGAAGTGGAAAGCCGTCCCCTCCCAGTGGATTCTGTTCCTTTTTGCCACAACCTCAAGCTATGAAGTCTACTTGCAGTTAGAAAGTTTAAACCAATGTTAGATAGAAAAAGTTGAAAAATAAAAAATTGAAATTGTTAAGCGTGATTTTTGTGTTGGTAGTTGCTATTGGACACATTTAATGGTAAGTATTAGCTTGGCTACTTATATTATGTAAATATTATAAATAATTAACTAAATATAAAAGGGAATCTGCAAGACATCCAATATCCAAAGCTTTGGTCATTTAAGGAAAGGATATGTATCATATAGCCTAAATAACTTTAATTTGTGGGATACAGTGTATAAAACTTTCATCTTATATGAGGAAATGCACAAATTAAGATATGTTTTTAATTCGAATTAAAAAAAAATTAAAGTTTCTTTGACTTTAAAGAAAATAAGCGGATATGTCATGAGACATTATTTAAGATATGGAATCCCCATATAATCATTAAGTAATTAATTCAAAACATTTGCATACATGCATATCCTGGCAGAATTTTGCAAGACTAGGAAAAATGTCTCCTTATTATCATCATACTAAGAAGGCAGAGTAACCATAATCTTAAAGCTGTTGTTCAGGGATCCCTTTTGTATCCCAGCCTTCTTAATATTTATCTAATTTTTCTACACCTGCATGGTGCCGTAAACTAAGAAGTAATTATATTCAAATCAATTCATTTTAACAATTTCAACAATATTAATTCCCAGTTGTATAAACTTATATTTTAATGAGCAAGAGAAGACCGTTTAATAATATATCAAGGTTGAATACAAATAAAAAAAAAATCAATATATAAAGAATTTTTATGGGTATAGTAATATTTAAAAATATATTGTTTTTGTTTATTTTTCCATTCCCAATACTTTCCAATCTAATCTTTAATTCAGCAACTAGGACTTGAAGTCCACAAATATGGATCATATTAGCTCTGGGTGGATCTTGCTCTCTTAGTTATGGTTGCAATGAGAGAGCTGCTCCGTTCGGGTTCTCTTCTGTTTACTTATACCAGTAGAAAAATGAATGCATACATATGCATGTACATATGTACATACATCAATAAGAAGTTTGCAAGGAAAAGCCAATTGCGGATTACTCACTCTGTTGTTGCTGGCAGTTCAAATGGCAAAAATTAAAAATGTCTAAATGTATAACAAATTTGATTAAATTTATATGAACACCATTGCTTTAAGCCACAAAACACATTTCCGTAATCACAATCCTTTCTGTTTCCTTTTCGCTTTAATTTACTTTCTCGTAACCGTTACATCGGCGTATGATGTAACGGTTACGAGAACCGTTATTTTACCGATTCGTTTCTTTTTAAGCGTCACTTTCTGTTGTTGCCGAATAAGTAAGAAGAAGAGCACTAAAGCGAAACGGAAAACTAGCAGGATTTAATAGACTTTTTTGCACTTGCACCTATTTTAAACTCACAAGAAAAGAATATACAAAAAAATATCTATACTTATCATAAACACAACCCGAACGTAGATTTTCCGGCTTACAATCCGGATTTTCGCACGGTGAGCCTCGATCCCACTTAAGGCTTTGTGGCATTTTCTCGAAGAGTCCACTGACCGCCAACGACAATTATATTGCCTTTTCTCCGATTTCCGCAGTTTTTCGCCGTTTTATTCGCGCGCGTCGCGTGACCGTGTAACCCTTTTAGCTACTTGGAATAAACTGATTATGCCGGTCCGGAAAAAAAAATGAAGGAATGCGAGAAAACTGGAAGACCTGGAAACGACCATGTCCAGAGAGCTCTCGCACGGCACATGTGGCCGATATTGGAAAACGGCAACGATACGATGGTTTCAGTATTAACTCCCAAAAGTAAAAAATTTTCTCAATTTAGGAGGCGTGCCGGAGCTTTGATCCAGATTATGTATTTACCTTTTAATGTAATTTCAGTTTACGATTGGAATATGCCAAAAATTAATTGGAATTAAAATTGTGTTTTTTAATTGGGAGGAATAATATTTGCAATTTTGTTGTTCTTAAGATTTAATGAGAGCCTTGGCTGGTGTTTAAATTATATGAACATTTATACATGTGTACATCAATGCAGACCACATCTGATCCCTTGAAAGTCAAAATTGAAAACTCCATCGCTATATTTCCCACGATTCCATTTTGGGAGATAAGGAATCTTTCAGAGAGCTTAATACAGATAGACCTGGGAGCCTGCAAGTTTGCTGCCCGAGCTCTGCTCACACCAACAGCGTGTAAGCGTTCGTATGCCTCAGGAAAAAACAGCATGGTCCTAGTGCTAGTCTATAGTGTCAATAATACTCTTGCCACGACCTACCTACTAGGTCACGTCATCGAGTGGTAATAAAAACCTTGTGCAATGTTCAAAATTTAATAAATAACTTGGCTGTTTAATCTGGTAATTAAATCTTGGTAGTTTTTCTTGGACTAATGGCAGTACATTTAAGTGGCCCAGGCACGTGCTTGTTAGGGTTAGGCGTTAGTAGGCGCGATTGTACAAATATTAGGTAATATCTAATTTCTTCAATTTTGACATTAAACTCAAAAGCGTTTATGCTTTTCATAAGATGATCTAGGATAGATCCTAGATCTTCTTGGTATGTGGAAATTAAGCCAATCTAACAAGTCAGTACTCTTCTCGTCACCGCAGATTAAGCTATAGCATAATTCTATGGTTGGCTAAGGAAGTTAAGCTAATATGTACATAGATTTTACCTATATCCACTTAAAAAAGAAAACTCCTTGCGTATGGTATAAATATTTATTGGATTGGATTAGTTTCTGCTTGAATCGCCACATGGGATCGCTTGGACATATAATAAATCCTTACTTTTTTTTTACTTTTTGCTTAAACTTACACAATTACAATAAATTGTATTTTAGCTTACGATGAGTTCAAGTCCCGCCCACTGATTACTGTTCTTATCCCTGGAAAATCGATTGAATAGGGCTGGCGGGGCTGGTGTGTCACATGCTAATTGAGATGATGATGATAATGACGGACTGACGGGAGCCAAGGGAGAGTGTGGCTCAGGAGACCGGAGCGGGCGACGTTGAAGGTGGCGGAGAGTTCGTGCTTCGCTAGGTGAAATCCGGCGGCTTGTACTTTGGCGGTCGCTTAATTGGCTTCTATAACCAATTGCGGCCGCCACGTCATATGTTGTTCTCCTTGGCGCCCTTGGCCCCGGTACCGGAATTCGATCCAGTGCCGGATCCCGCATTGGCTGTCGCTACCGCATCGTTGTCGCTCTTGTTGTTGCTATTGTTGTTACTGTTGCTGTTCGTGTTGGAGGCAGGGGATTCCTCGCCATCGGCACCATCACCTAAAAAAATACAGAAATAATTATAACCTGTACTTCTTGATAAGTATTTGATTCCACACACCCTTCTCCTTCTCGTCCTTGATCTCGCTGGACGTCTCCGAGGAGGCTTTGTTGCTGTTGGTGTCCTTGTCCAGCCGCGGCCTCTTTCTCTGGCCCTTGTACGACCTGTTGTCCCGGCGTCCGCCCTCGCCCTCATCCTCGGAGTCCGAGTACTCATTCTCCGGCACAATGCGCTTGTCCTTGTCACTCTGCGGTAATCGTTCGTCCTTGTCGACCTTATCCTCATCCTCGGACTCATCGTTGATGGCGTCCTCGGGAATGGCTTGAATCTGAACGCCCGGTGCGTGGGGCAGCATACGCAGGTTCTCGAACAGACGATTCTTGATCTTCTCCAGGTACTCGGACGTATTCTGATTCGTCATATTGCTGGGACTGATGTGCAGCTTAAAGTCAGGGCCAAAGTACTCGAAATAATCGTTGTACGGCAGTTCGTTGGCAATTTCCACGGCCAAAGCCACCGATGTTTCGTACGTCCAGCAGCGGGAGACGTTGCGAATGGTATAGCCACCGCCGCCGACCATCAGGAATGGCAGATTATACTTCTTCACAAACTCCACGCACTTGCCATGACCCTTGACGGTGAGATTGAAGCAGCCCAATCGGTCGCCGGTTAGGGAATCGGCACCACACTGCAGCACCACGGCCGCCGGCTGGAATGTCTCCATTACCTTGCTTATAATCGGCACGAAGATGCTCTCATACGCATCATCGTCCATGCCGTCGCGCAGCGGTATATTCACGGCATAATATTTGCCCTTGCCGGCGCCAATGTCTCGGAGATCGCCGGTGCCCGGGAAATACTCGCCGTACTTGTGGAAGCTCACGGTCATCACGCGATCGGTGGTATAGAATGCCTCCTCAACGCCATCGCCGTGATGGACATCGATGTCGATGTAGAGAACACGCTGGTGGTATTTCAGCAACTCCAAAATTCCCAAAACAATATCGTTGACATAGCAAAAGCCGGAGGCCTCCGATTTCTTAGCATGATGCAGGCCGCCGCCCCAATTAATGCATATCTCCGAGGCCTGTTTGTTCAGCTTGACGGCAGCCGCCACAGAACCGCCGGCGGAGAGCTGACAAAACTCGTAGAGGCCGTCGAAGACGGGACAGTCCTCGCCCACGTTGAACCGCTGCATCTGCTTGTTGTATTCCGACATGTTGTCCGGACGGATGGAGCGCAAGAACCGGACGTACTCGTCCGAATGGAACTTGGTCATCTCATCGGCGGTGGCTTTATGGGGACGCTGGAATACAAAGTTTATTTTTGTAATCCCTTAATTATTGGATCTTCAAGTTCATTTCAAATACTAATTAATACTAATTAAAAGCAGAAAATGGCCGCAGGCTATCACAAAATTAATGAATTACTTACGTAAATCTCCATTTTGCGGTAGAGCCCATAGTTCAGGAGCAGGTTATGGGTCATGCGTATGCGGTGGGGCTTCATGGGATGGCCCTGGCCATAGTAGTAGTTGCCAATGTCACCTGCGAATCAAAAGTCACAAGTATTAGTCGGTTGGAAAAAATGAAAAATACAATTAATTGCCACGCTATGCAAAATATAAATTTTATGGCCACTGTCGGCGCGGCGTCTCTGCGAGAAGTTCACTTTGCCCGAACGACCGCAGCGGTCGCACTTTCGCCCTGAACAAACGCAACAAAAACAACAGGGCGGCGAAAAGAGAGACCTACAGGTACATACACGCACACGCACACAGCGGCATTGCGGTTGTTCAGGAGAAGTGCGCTGTGGCACAACGCGCGCGTACAGTCGGCATAAAACTTAAAATTTGCAAAAATGCTATCATCTGATGCCCGGCGGATGCCGAAAAACACGAAAACCCGGCTTACACACAATTAACTGTTGTTTTGAACTTATTATTTTTCATCCCGCCGTGTTCTTACACATTTTATTTGTTTAAAACTTACTGTCGTAGTAGTAGCAAACGCGTTTTTTGCTGTGAGACTGCATTTTGCGGAGCTTGGCTAGGTGTTAGAACACCTTGAAATCGATCCTGCGGGTTCTGGGAACCTTGATTGTTGCTTCTGGCAGTTGGAGCTCTCGGGAGATCCTGTTATTTGGCGCTGTTCCACCTTTTGGCGATATTCAGCCAAAAACAGCAAAATTCGCGCACAAGATAAATGTTGGTACTGCTAGTGATGGGGGTCTGGACCTAGGAATGGAAGCGTATCTTTTAGATATATATCGATATATTCCTAAGAAAAGAGATATTTATAACGATGTAATATTTTTTCGAAAAACATTCAATGATTTCTTATTTTCAAACTGATATGTGATATTTATTGGTCCACTAATAGAGAATTAAAAATAAAATGGAATTCAATATCGATACCATCGCAGATTTCCTTGCGACAAATTCGAAAATATTTTGGTATTTTTCTCTATCGATAAGTACTAACATATTTTGGTTTATGTTTGTAGTCCAATCAGCCATCGAATAGAATAGAATAGAATAGAATAGAATAGAATAGAATAGACTGCGTAAAACAGTATTTACATATATCAAAGGTTGAACAATTATTTTTCATATACCTTTAAAATAATATAAAAGAGAAAATATTTGTTTGAAAGGAACATTTAAATTATAAAATAGTATTGCTATAAATAGCAATTTATAGTTTAGTTTTAAACGAAGCTAATATTGCTGGGGAGATTTTGGCAGCACCATAAATGTATCGATCAATCGATTGCTGAACAAATGCTTGTAGCCCTGGTTAAAAATTTGGAAAATATTTAATCGCATTATTTATTTAACTGTCCTCAACCGGATCCACAGCAAGGCGCCCAAAATTATATTTTCCAGACTGTAAGAATAAGAGCGAAAAGCCGTGAGAATCTGTCTCACTCTGTCCAAAAAGCCTGTGTTTAGTAACGCAAAGAAATACGGAAAGTATGACCGTAATCTTTGGATTAAAATACCTCGCCTATTGTCGAGTAGCATGAAGAAGAGGGAGGAATATTGAACACAAAAACAATCGGCGCTGCGCGATTCGGACGCATATTCGGAGTTTTTCCAGCGTGGGTGTTTTTCCTCGGTCGGCGTTTTTCGGCGGCTTCTTAGCGAAGAAAAAAAAAACAATAGTGCAGGAAGGCAAAAAATTCAAGTGCATAAAGCTGAATTAAAAAGAATACAAATTAAAAACGACGACGCGTAAGTTCAACTCCAACTGTTACTGTGGGTTTGTGTGTGTGTTTGTGGACTGCCGACTACTTGTGTGTGTGTACGAAAAAAAGAGAAAGAAGTTGCCAAGCAAATGGAGTTGCAGTAGGAAACACAAACAGAGTCGCGCTCTCTCTCGCTCGCTCACACACACTTGCACGCGAATGAAGAAGTGGAAAAATTGAAATCGAAATAAAGTGACAAAGCGGAGTAACCAATAATAAAGAAAAAGCCAGATTAAATGAACCCGCACGCTGTGGAAATTAAATTAAAGTTAAATGGACAAATCAAATAATATCCTGCGCAGCTCTCTGTGGAATTTTTCTCTCTTTCGCTCCCCCTCCCTTCCCCTCGCAGAACCAACGCCTCTCTGCAACTTTCTGTTACTTTTTGTTAAACTTCTTTTCCCTGTTCGTGTTGTTGTTGTGCCCGCAGGATATGTAAAACTTTTTTTCTGCTGGCTTTTAATGATAGTTTTTTTTTGTGTCCCTCTGTCTTTCTTCATCTTGCTTATTCATCTCTTTTCCAATTAGCGTCGAACTTCAGCGAAAAGCATAAGCAAAAAATATCTATTTTATTTGTTGTTTGCAGACCGTGAATTTAAAACAACAACGGTGGCAGCCGCAACTGTAAATTCCGCGCTTTTAATAGCAATAAAAAACCTACGAAGCAGACGTTAGGAAGTTTTGATTTATTCTAATTAAAACTAAGGTAAGTGCATAAATAAAATAAACCGGATTAGCTCCTTTTCATTCGCACCTCCTTGGCCAAGTACCGTTAAGAAGAGAAGCCAATGAACGCAAATAAGTAAACACGAAAACTAAAAAAAAAACGGAGAGAGCGAGCGAGAGCGAGAGATTTGCTCTCCCGCTGCACTTCTATTTATGCTTTTGCTGCTGATAACCCTACAGTCCATCCTCGATACATGAGTCTGCAGAATTAAATGTATTTTAACTTAAATTTTATATAACTGTTATAACTGTAATTATCTAAAAGGCAACAACAAAGCATATCATTTAATTATAGTAGCTTTTCAAAACCTACTATAGTTTATGAAACAGAATGTTCACTTTAATCAGAGATTACTGCAAATTTTTTTATTGCTCGTCTCTGCTGCTGTAAAAAGTCAAAGAGCATTTCTGGTTGTTGTTGTTACTGCAATTGTCTTTAATTTGTTGTGAAGAAGAGGAGTGCTAGAGAGAGAGAGAGGAGTAGGAAAAAGAACGAGATGACGAAAATGACGAAGAAGAAGAGCGCAGAGCAGCAGGCGTCGGCGCAGCAGCTGCGGTTCTCCACCGCTCTCTTTTGCTCCCGTTTCGGGGCTGTGCGCTATTTTCGGCATTTTTGTGATTATTTATTTACCTTTTGCTGGCTTGTTTATTAATCTTCCTTCCCCCACCTAATCCTTCTTCCACTCTCAATCGGTCCATGTGCTTTGAAGTTCAAGCCACAGACTTTGTTCCTGTGTTTTTGTTGATTTTCTGCTATTTTTGTAGCTTATCTGCTCCACCGAAGTTTTCCTCACTAGCCACCACTCCTTCCCTTTTCCTCCTCTCTGTGCCCCACAAAAACCCTTCAATTAACATTGCTGCCGTCTGTTTTCCGTTTGGTTTTTTTTTCGGCGACTCGTTCCCTTTTTTCAGTTCTCTATTTTTTTTTCTCCTTTTTCATTTTGCGGCTAGCCGATAAAGATAAAGACCACAAATAGTTTGCCTCACTTTTGGTTTTTACAGTGAGAAAATATGTTGCACTTAGCGCATCTTAAGTTATTAATAAAGATTTTTAAAATACAGATATCAGGTATTTTTTACAGATATCAGAAAATTATTATGTTCTTATAATTTATTGTTTATAATAAAACTTGTATTTAACACAGTAAATAAGATTAATGTTGAAATACATTTATTTAATGGAACTTTAATCAAGAAACATAGAAAAAATAGATCAAATTTTGGCAATTAAAATTAAATGCTAAATAAATTTCCTTATCAGTACATTTTTTTGAGTGTAAAACAAATCCGAATGCAATTTCATTTTGATCACTTTAACCCTTCGTATTTAGTTGCTTCTTCGCCGCCGCATTGCTCTTTTTAACCCTTGTTGGGTGAATGGGGGCCTTCTGTGGAATTCCATTTGAGAGCAACACTGAGCAATTATGCTTTTTGGCCTATCGACCCCACTTTTGGTGCTCCTCCCTCTTCCTGCTCCCCACTCATCCCCTTTGCTCTTAAATCATTGCAAAATGGCAATCGCAAAATGCTCAAACAAGTAAATCTGCTTAACTCGACTAACGGCAAACTTGTTGAGATCTTTTCATTTTCTCTATTTTGCTCGCCGCTTTTCTGGTTGTTGTTGTTGTTATTCGCATTTTCTATTTTGCACACAAAGCGCTTACAAAGGCAAAAGGCAATCAAAGCGAGAAAGGGAAAAGGAGCGAGGAGGGAGAGGGGAATATTAAGCGTGGGAGGTGCAATCAGAAGAATCCAACAACACAAAACCGAATAAAAAAAGTAGTCGAAGCAAAAGAAGTGGAGGAAGAAGCAGCAGCACAAGTAGAAAATTCAATTGTTCGCCACTCTCTTTTGGGCTCTTCCTTTGTGCTCTCTGCCTGGGCCTGTGTGCGCGTGTGTGTGTTTGTCCACTTAGCTAGCAAACAATGAACAATTGATAAGGAACAACGGGTAGGAGACGCGACAAAGAGGAGAAGGCGAGGAAAAGTGGAAAGTGCGTGGCAAGTGCGACAAAAAATAGAAATAAGTATTTGTAGCGATGATAAAGTGAGTGGGGAGCCAACTAAAAGGTTTACTTTTATTTCCACTTTCCTTGCGGTTTAATATAAAAGTAATTTCGTTAAATATTTCGAGGATACATAACAATTTGGTTTCATTTTAAAGAAGATCTCAAGCAGTGATCCGCACCATTCCAATCACATGCCGACATTGCCTTTGTGTGCGTGAGAAATTGAATGAAGTTCTTAGAGATGAGATCGGAAAAATAGCAAGAAAAATAGCTATTTAGCGCTACAACATGACAATGGGACATCACTAATGCTGTGCTTTAATTTTCCGGGAGCAAACCCGAAGACCTTTGCCGAATTCGTACGAATGCGTGTGCCGCCAGAGCGTCAGCAGAGAAATTCGCTAAAATTGTATATGGATCTAGTATATATATAAGGATATTATATATATTATAAGGATATAGTATATATATTACACCAAAATGATTGAAAAACAAAAATTAAAAAATTTTATTGAAAGACTTCTTAAAATACATTCAGATTTTCCACTATACGTTGCAGTTCTGCCCTCAGTGCTTGATCAGTCACAATAAAATCCAGATGTGGACCGAATGTCCTCAACATTCTAAACAAACAGCGATTGGTGGCCAACATCAGTAGCTTGTGACTGTGGCAAAGGCTTCCACTTCCTCCGCACACTGTCTGAAGTGGAACTTCAGCAGCAGCTAACAGTTTTCTCTCCACCTTGATAAGAAGCTCAATAACCTTAGATAGATCTCTTTGGAGGAGACCAGTTGAGTCTTCTATTAGGGATCGCGCACATATGCACACCAGTCCTTGAAGGATCCACACCAAAGGCTCACTACATTGCAAAACGTGATTGAGTTTGGCTAGCTTATCGGGTTCGTAAAGGAAAGCGAATAGATTCGAAAGTATGGGAAAGCTCTGAAGGAATTGTCTCGGATATAAGGGTATACGTTCTTTGAAGTATTCTTTCATATTACAAATGCACAAATGGGTTTGAATATTTTCACATTGCTCTGGACAGCACCATATTCTTTTCGGCCGGTTGTACTTAGTAAGTGATCTAATCCCTTTTTGGCGTTTCAGTAGGTCAGAAACCTGCGCTTGAGGAGCAGTTTCCAAACAGGAGTCCAGTTTCACTAGGAAATCGTTAATTATTTTATATAGAACTTCACGAAGTTCTTCCCAAAAATCACTGGTTTTTCTCATTTCATTAATATCAAACAGATTGGTCCACAATATTCCGGACATTTCTGCATAAAAGTCACGGGCTGCCAGCATTCGAAAGCCATATAGTTGAGCACCATCCAGGGCCAATGAGATGGGTAGGGAAAGACTATTTTGGGGCTTGATCTCACCGATAGGTTTTCGTTTCGTATTGAGCATACAGTTTTTCATTCGTTCCGTAATCAGATTTTGTAGACAAATATCCTCGCTCTTGTCCTGGCATCGCAATTCAACAGTTAGTGGCAATTGATTCTGTAGAGCAAGGCCATAAAGCTCTCGGGCCATGTGCAATTTAGCCATGATTAGAGTATTTATGAGCCAACCCCGAAATAGTAACTCGGGTTTCGTTATAACCACTCTAAGTCCACAAAGAATACTTTCCATATAGAGCCAAAAAAGCATAGAAATTATAATAGTTGGCCCAAAAGCATCTTTGCCAGATCTTTTCAATGAAGGCCACCACATCAGCAGAATGGATTCCAGTAGATTCAAACGCACTATGGGCAATGGGAATCTTTGAAGGGTACATCCATGTTGTGTTCGGAAATAAAAAATACCAGATACTAAACCCAAAATCAGGTGATAGTTGCCTTCGACTGAGTCCTTCGCAAAGGATGCGTATAGCAAGCTGCTTCCTATAGATACTGACAGTATCGAGCAGAGCAGGGTAGCCTGTATGGGAAACACGTAGCTTATCCTTTTCATTTTTGAGCCAAAACATCTGGGATAGGCATAATGCTGACGGCACAATAAAAGACCATATCCTGTCACACCAGCTCGTACAATCAATATCACCATCGTTGTATACAGCGAAAGAAACGTCCATCCAATGATCTTACGTAGGGAGATCAATGGGCTGCTCACCTCAAATAATTGAAAGCCTAGGAAAATTCCAAGCATCTGGTAATCCAGCATGAAGCCAAGTATTGAAGCAAATATGAAGCGATATTTCAATAGCTTTCGTATTTTGTACGGCACAATGCTGTTTCCAACGAGGAATTCCCGTGAATTCGACCACATAATTAGAAACTATAATCTATTTTTCTGTTTTTTTTTTTTTTTTTAATTTTGTCTCTGAACGTAACTGTCAGTACAAATTTATGTACTAGAGTTTGGCTGTCAGCAGGGCAACCTCCTTTCAGTCAGTTTACTGTCTCAATTGACATAGTTCCCAAGTCAGTTGGCCGGGGACATCAATCTATTTAATGGCCTGCCGTTGACACAACACACGCCCCCATTGCAACTTTCGCCCCCTTTTCTACAAAAGTTCAAAAGTTTTGATGCCAATTTAAAGTTTTTCTTTTGAATACCCTAACCTAGGTGGAGCAGCGCCCTTTTGTGATGGCTTAGGTCCACGAAAAGTGTTAGAAATGGTGATATTTTGGTATTTCAATTATTAGATTTTGGTCTTAAATAGTCTTTAGAGTTTTGAAAAGCCTATATCTCTTTCCTTTTTATTTAATTTGTTAAACAGAAATATGCCCGACGAATGGTAGAGTATTAAAAGCCTGGTTTTCCCCGAAAAAAGTTTCCCCCTACCCGTTTTTGTTACCATTTTTTATGGCTTTACAGGTGACAAGTCAGCCAGGACTAAGTGCAGCTAAAAACAAAGTTGTTGCCGCTGCAGGCACAACATTGCATTTGCAATTGTTTTTTTATTCCTTTTTTTTTTGTAGCAGCCGCCACCTGAGAGGGGATAAATACAGGTGGAGCTCCGGTTTTTCCGATGCTCTTCTGCTCCCGGCTAAAGTTCTAATTTATGTCGTTAAGTTTGTGCCTGCGAAAGAAAAGTTTGCAGTCGCATTTAATGGTCAAGCTGCAGGCGCAATTTCCAGGGGAGCCAGAGTGGAGAATTCAAACGGGAACTGGATATGGACATGGAAATGGACATGAACATGGCAGAGGATGTTGGATGTTGGGTGTTGTTCCCCTTCGTTTCGCTGTTTGCCATTTTAGCCTGTGTGTGACCGGCTAACCCAAAACCTGGCCCGGGAGTAGAGCGAGGCCCGGGGGCCAATTAGATTTATGGGATTAGCACAGGTCGTTGGCTATAAAACACTCGCATGCTTCCAGCAGGCAGGGAGAAGTCAACGTAAAAATCCGAAACATGAGGATCCCACCTAGCAAACACATACATATTCGCAAAACGAATCAGTTTCTGGCACAGGGAAAAAAATCGATGTAAAATTATGAAAAATCTGAAATTATTTCTATGGAAATTAAGGAATATTACTCCGAAAAAGGTTTCTTTTTGTTTATAGCCAAGATAGATAAATTTTTCATGGCAATACATTTTACTAAATTTATATTTTTTCAATATTCTCAACTATATTAAACCAAGAGATCGAATAAGGCGAATATATAAAACATATTGAGAAATTTTCGCAGTGCAACATTGCAAACATTTGCATTGTTTGTCCTGTTCAGCCTCTTTATCTCGTGTCCTCTCTTTCACACTATTTATACCGCTCTCCCTTTCCACTTGGCTCCTGTAAATCCCCCTCGCTCTCTCCATCCGTCTTCCGCACTCCAGCGCGCTTACCTTCAGTGCACATCCGGTGGGCAACAAAACATTGTTTCATTCCATAAACCGCCGCCAACTTTTGCATCGTTCGTCGGTGGTTGTTTCGCTCTCGCACTCGGCGAGCTTTGTTCCGGTTTCCCATTCATTCTTCTTTTACAGGACTGGAGTCCTTGTCCACCTTCCGCCAGCCCCGCCCCGTCGTCCTGGCCGCCCCTCGTCCTGGCCGCCCCTCGTCCTGGCCGCCCCTCGTCCTGATTCCCTTGCCATTGAGAGGCCGCGACGATGACGCGTGCTCCTGGCCCATTCCAAAAACCACGTACCGCCGCACACATTTCCGGACGCAGCCGGACGCTTTTCATACTCTTCACACCGAGAGTATTTTAATTTTAGGCATACGTTTTTTGGAAACAAATTGTCAAGGATTTCCATAAAAAAAATTCATCAGATTTGACTCTATTTAAATAAGCAAAGGATCTAAGATATAAACCATTTCTGATTCTAATTTACGGTACCTTTTTATTTTTTCTTAAGCAATTGATTATATAAGGTGCCCAAAAACTGTATGAAAACTAAGATATTTTAGTTTTAGGACGACGTTTTTTGGAAACACATTTAAATAACTACAGAATCTTAGATATAAACCATTTCTGAACAGTATTTTATACTCTTTAAGTTATTTTAACGGAATTTAAAAATTTTTTCTTAAGCAATTTATTACATAGGGGGGTAAAATACTGTGTGAAAACAGTTTAAAGGTCTTATAACAATAATTTATGTATACTTAGGGTAACTATAACCAAGCTTGCTAAATTGTTGCAATTTGAAATATTTCTTTCAACTACGCTCAACAATTTTATGACAACATCATAATGGCATAGTAATCAGGGTATTAAAAACTTCGCTTCCCAAATTAACCTTCCTTTTCTCTCTCTCCTCTGTATTTTTGATTGTGCGAGCTGCGGTGGTTGTTGTTGCGTTTGCTGTTTCTGTTTCTGTTGGCCTGTTGTTGCTGGCTAGTTTTCGATTTTATCGATTTTCATAAAGCTGCTTTTATGGGCGGCATTCAGTGGCAGAAAGTTTGTGCCTGCGTTACTCCAATTAGAGGCACAAAAACACATCCATAAAGCGAAAAAAACGCACACACAGAGGCTTGCGGAGATGAACAATTTGGCCGTTGACCAGGTGAAGCGAACATTTCTGGCATTCCAATCGCATTTTCATTGACTTTGCTCCAGCTGCAACGGAGGGGAAATTTTTGGTATTCGCTTCATAAATTGAGTTTTTACTTTTCGCTCGGACCGTATATATCCCTTTGTCGATGCATTCAACCGAAAAACATATATTGCTGCGTATGTTTTCCTTTTATGATCGCGATTGAACCACAAACGAACTAATTTAAGTGTAATTCTGGTCTGAAAATGTTTGGGTTGCTCGTAACATAAAAATATGTGCTCTTAATACTTGAATAATGTACGGGCTTATATTCAGATTTTATAAATAGATACTGTCATATATTTTTCCTAGAAATTAATAAATATATCCTATTTTCATAGAAAAAAATCCTAATGATATGATTCATTTAGAAAATATGTTTTTGAGCACGTTTATTATTTATAAGCGTCAATTAAATTGCTTACTCGGCCAGTAGACTAATCTTAATGACTGTCACACACGTATAAAGAAACTGCAACTGCAACTTGAGCTCGACCCAATTCGAGAGCTCAACTTACTCATCCAAAACTTATGGGATGACACTAAAATAAAAGCTCTGCTTTGCGACTTAATAAAAACTTTTTAATTACAAGAATCAGGACAATAAAAGTTTATGAGGCGTAAAGCCTCGCCACCCGCCCTACTCTCACTCTGTAATTTCTGGCAAATAAATGCCAAAGCGTGGCAAAAACTAATAAAACTGAACTTAACTCTCAGCTAGCTCCAACTATCGTAATATATAAAAAACGAAGGAAAAATCAAACAAAACAAGAAAATCTAGTTGAAGTTGAACTGTTTAATGTGTGCGGCAAAAACTTGGCTAATCCCTTCAAAACGAACAAATAAAAGAGCGCCAATAAATAGAGAACGATGAGACTGTTGCGCTTATATTGGATTTTTTGGCACAAACTTTTGTAAATATTTTCAGAGCAGGCCAGGGCAGGGCCAGGCAAGGCAGGGATACGGGAACTTTGGTTATTGCCGGTGACAGGCCAGCGAAATGGCAAATCGATTCCAAATGCAACCACTCTGTACCTGTAGGGGCTAATATTCAAATGAAATTCCCGTGCATTGAACCCAAATCAGCAGTACAAGGTGTGAATTTGCCTGGCATCCAAGAAGGAGCCGGAGCAGGAGCTGGAGCAGCGGCAGGATGTGAATTGGTTGGCAGGAAGCAGCTTCGAGCAGCCAGATAAATATAAACACGAAAGTGGAGCAGGCAAAGCTGTAGCCGCAATAACTGTCTTGGGAGATACAATTTCCCTAAAGCAAAACCAAGTGCACTGATACCTTTGCTTTTACTTAAATTAAAAGAAATCTATCTTTTAAATTTTATTTTGTTTCCAAAAAATGAAGATGATAATTAAAAAAATTATTACAGAAAACAATTAATAATTAATAATAATTAATACAACTGTTTAAAAATGATACCATATTTTTATTACCACACTAATAACAAAGTTGTTTTCGATAAATATATTCTATTGGGTTATTTGTTAGTTCAATTTCTAGCCTGTTTTATTTTTTACTAAAACATTTCTGTACCAATTTCTTGATTTGAAGTGTAGCTCGTAAAGGGGTTGTTGAAGCGAAGTGTGGCACCCGAGGAGATTCGATGCAAAGGCATTTCCAGGATGGCAGCAAATAAAGCAAATGCTCGGGATGCTTGCAACCCGTTTTTCCCACTCCCCCTGGTAATTCCCCAAACGCTCGGAAAACTTGACAACTTCACATTTCTGGGAGGTCCGCACACACAGACACACACACATGGTTCCACTCAGATTCCGCACTGAAAACCTTCAAATGAAATTAAAAAGTTTAACTTCCAACTTTTGAGGAGAACAGAGCGCAAAAATGCCTTCTGTGCGTTAGACACAACCCCTAACTTACATCTCAGCTTCTGCTCTTCATTTTCTTTATGAAGTTCTAGAGATTTTCTTTCCCTTTTAGTGACGTTGGGACATTAGCCGGCTACTTTGAGGGCGGGTAGTAAGTAAGTTCCTTTGAGTCCTGCAATTTGGAGTGTGTGGAATAGTTGTAGAGATGCCCCTTGGATGGCATAATGTTTGTAATTAGTTACAACTGCCAGGAATCTGGAGATAAATGTGCAAAACAGGGTCATATAAGCAGCTTAACTGAACCGTACGAATAGTATTAAATGCAATGTTATAATAGTTGTCCCTTAGATAATAGAACTTGAATAACTAATGGATTAACACATGGAGGTATACAAAATTCTACGCTTAGTTTTTTTATTTTATGATAAATAGACATTGAATTCATTCTTAAACAAATGCATAACGTTTTTCTTTGTGGCACAAAGGCTTTTAATCATTCTGAAAGGCGCCACCAAATATTTGTCTTCCCATAGAAATGTTTACTTGTGAAATATTTTCTTTTTGCACCTCTATTCTTGGGCACCCATTCATAAAGTTTTCTGCTTATTTAAGCACTATTTCCATTTTCTTGACTATTTATTTCAACACGTGAATTCTTCTTGACAAATTCGTGATAAATTTGTTGTAGCCTCATCAGGCAAACATGCGCGACATGAACGTATGTATATATAACGTATTTATTTTAGTTGTGACTGTGGGTCTTGAGCCCTACAAAATGCGCTTTGTGGGGGAGGAATTTTAGGGAGGAAAATACCAGACGAGGGTGACACTCCAAAAAAGAGTGGTAGGGAGTTCCTTTGGGGACTAGTAAATGTTCACAAGCCGCATAGATGGGGACAGAAAAAAATATATAGAGAAAACACCAAACAATGGAAAACAGATTGGTTTTGCTTTGATAGTTTCTATGGAAAAGTTTTGATAAAGCCAAAAAGTTTGATAGAATATTGTCGATTTTCACAGCTTTTGGCAAGTTGCTGATTTAATCTTTGTTTTTGTTTACGGTTAGAGTATATAATGCTTAAGATACTTTAACCTAACTTTAGTTAAAGTAAATATTTATATCTACATAAAAATATAAAGTATTGGTGGCAACCAGAATTTCATTGCTACTAGGACTGTTTATATTTTTAATTGCAATTACCGCATATGTAATCTAATCTAAGTTTTTGGTGCAGTCCTTCCGCCGATGAAGTACCAATTTGTCTTTACCTTTTAGCCTAACTGTTTCTTTTACAACAGCCGCCTCAATTGAATGACTTCTGTTCGTCCGAAAAGCCTGACAAAATGTCACGCTGCGATTGTGCCGATAGCGAATCTCGTTCTCATTTTCAATTGGGCGTACTGAATTTTCTATGGCAATCCCTCAATCTTCCCCCAGATTTCCCCCATTTGTCGCTGCATTGCGCCGGAGTTGGAATTGTGTCTAGAGTGGGTTGTGCACTCGACGCAAAAGGCAGAAAAAAAATCACCAAGTGCACCAGAAGCCGAAACTGACTCTGAACTCTTCAGCTGAACTGAAATGCAATGAAATGAACGGAACAGAATTGAATTGAAGCCCGAGCTGCTGCTGCGCTTCTCCCCAAGCGCTTCTTCAATGCAATGCACTTTGCTGATTATTATTGCAGTTTTTTTAGTCCATTTTTTGTTGTTTTTGTTCCGAGTTTGGACTATACGTTGCGCGGCTGTAATCAATTTGACATAGATTTTTTAAATCAATATATGGGTTTGTCACGAGCTCCGCCGGCTAATGTGGCTGTTGACCAGGCTAAGGGCCACTCAATTAACACACACTCGTCGGGTGTGCAGGGGTTCAATAAAAGCTTGCTTTAAATCTTCTCTGTTTGCTCAACAAACATACAATCGAACAGGCAAACATTTCCTCAGCAAAGGAAATTGTTTGTTTTCTCTTTTTTTCTTTGGTTTTTTTTTTATCATTGAATTTGGGTCTGGCATTTCTCAAATATTTCTCCTAAATTGCAATTTATTTTGCGAGGCTAAGATAATTTGCAAATACTTCATTCTTTCGTGTGGTCTATCAAAAAATATTTTCCCACATTTGCATTGATTGTACGAGGCAGCTGTGCAGCCGGAAAAATGTTCACATGTCCATATTGCATGTTTGAGCTGCCGCTTTTTGCCACCATGCCACATAAATTGCATTTTTGGCCAGGCCAAAACATGTTGCTTTCGTTGTTTATGGAGGGGAATTTTATTCAGTCGGCTTTTGGGTTGGGTAGTATTAATGGAAATCGGAATACGATTTAGTTTTGGATATGTTTTGAACCTAATGCCATAATTTTAATTAATATATATAATAATCATATTTAAAATATCTAGCTCTGTCTTGCGAGATAGATAGTTTCTCTGCCCGGTCACTGCTCGCACACCCAAAGATTGCAAACAACCCTCCAGTGCTGTTTAATTGTAATTTGGTCTAATACTGGCCCTCTTAACGATTTTACTGAAATTAAATTATAACATTACTTTATCAAAGCCACATATTCTTTATTATTAACAATATTTTCTCTTTAATCTAGTTCTAAAAATTTGTCGCAGTGCAGAAACTACGCTTTTAATTTGATTCGTGTTTTCTCGCCGCCATATAACAGCACTCTTGAGACTCTTTTTATCTGGTCAACACTTAAGTTTTGCTTTGATTCATTTGCGGTTTTGTTTGGAATTATGAAAACGCAAATGTTTGCTTTGCAACTGATAAATCTCGTTGATGGGCAACTTCTATCATAGTTACGAAAGCGTTATGACTATAGTTTTCATCTTTATGCACGTGACGCTTGGGATTTAATGTTACTACAAACTAAAAACATTTTTAATTTATTAATCTTTTTCCGTTTGCGATTTTATGATTAATAAAAACCACGAAGAAAGTGTAATGAAAATGATTGTTTTAGTTAGGTCTTGATTTAAATAATCATTGATGGAATATAAGACTCTGATTTGTTGATAAAAAATCCTTCGATTAAGGGTATACTTAATTTCTCATTTATGATCTTTAATTTTTTATTTTTCCTACACCGTGCCATTTTTGTTTTAATTTCATTCCATGCTATCTCGAAGTACTCGATCTAAAATAAACACGAGAAGTGTGTACATGACCCTCGTCGCTTGAATGCTTCTATTTTATTTTTATTTTTATTTGGGGCGTACACTCTTCAAAACGGAGAAAGATATGTAGAGAAAACGAGGGACAGCTGGCTGGTTTTGGTGGCTGCTAAAATGTAAAAGAAGAGAGGCCCAGGCCCAGCTGACTGACTGTCGGAAACCGAAAGTGATACATCTGCTGTTCCAACGAGCCGAGCTGCCTGTTAGGGTCACAGGCCCCTCGCGCTAAAAGTAACCACCTTTCAAGCAGCGTGCCAGCAGGAGAAGAAAATGCCCCGAGGCTCGAGGTGAAATCCACACACACAACACATCCTGAGACCGAGACGTTTTCGCTTTGACTTTCGTAAGCAGGTCACGTGAGCATTTTCAGCAAAGAAAAAAAAAGAAGAAAAAAGAAAAGGATAAAAATGAGGGGAGCTGACAAAGGGAAATCTTAGCAATTCGTCGTAGGGGTGGTCGTCCTGCAAATGTGATTGCCCGAAGAAAAGGGGGCGTCGTCGTCCCTACTCACCGCCCACTGCGTAAAATAAAATACAGAACAAATTCGCTATACTTTTATTTTTTGTTCTGTCTTTTCCTTTTTCGTTGTATATTTTTCGCCCTGCTTTAGCGCATTTCCTTGGCCGTTTGTCGCTTCTGGCCGACAATTGTTTCAACGTGTTTGAAATATCTTAAGCACGGCCTAGCCAAAAAGCTCAGGGTCTGGGTCTTTAATGCCCCTCGGTTTGTTTTGTTTGGTTTTGCCTAGTGCCTTTTGTTTTTACGCATATATTCATTCGTCCGATGTCTGATTTTGTGCATATAAAAATGAAGTTTCTGCCGGGGTTATACTATAAATACGAGAAATGCTCATATACATACAAACATAAAATCAATATTTGCCCCGCGTCGTCGTCATCGCCATCATCACGGGTGTTGCGTCTGTTTGATACCAATTTATTTGGGGAGTACTACAGGGTGCCACGATATTGCTCTATTTAAAGCATTTTGTATTATTTAAATATTATTTAGTCGCTTTAAATTGTTTTAAAATACATCTTACTTAGTTTTTGTCTTATTTCCGTTCTTTGGCATGGGGTAAGCATATACCAGACAACAGTAAAGTTTTACATATGAATAAATATAAAAAATATGTCTTTAGTTAATAATTTGTATTATTTAATACTTATGTTTCGATAAATACGATTTCGAAACTAAGCCCAAAGGAATTCATGCAGTCCAAGTGTGTTTTAAAATTTGCTTACGCCCCTATCCGCCCTTCAAAATCATGATAAACATATAACTAAGCTATTATCGTGATTTATGGTATAAAGTAATCAGTAACTAAAATTTAAGATATGATAAATATAATAGAAACCTTTGTGCAACCGTGCTGTAAAAATTTGAGTAAAATCAGATTATAAACATGTTTATGTATTCATTTTGTTGGCATCAACTTGTTCCTTGCAACCTCTTCTTATGCCTTCCGCCCTTTTTAATTTCAGTTTTTCCTTTATTTTTTAATAATTAGACAAAGTCATTTAGCCATGCCAATCTGTCTTTTAATTCCACCCACAAAGCTAAGGGTACCGAATCGAGGTTGTTCACAGCCGACTGTAGCTTTCTTACTTGCTTTTCTTTTCAAATTACTGGGTATTCCCCTGTTGATTATAATGGTTTGTTATTATATTTATCCCTCCTTTATTTGCGCCCTCTGTTTGCGCCGAAAGCAGTCAGTCAGAATCAGAAACAGTATCTGAAACAGAGACAGAGCCAGACAGGCAGCAGCGCTGATAAGCCCCGATGCGGATGTGAAAATGTTCATGGGAAAAAAGAAGGCACAGCAATAAATACATTTACTCCCATAGAATTATATATTTTCATTTGCCGCCGATATTTGTACAAATGTGTGAAATATATTTACGAGTACTTGCCGCCATATAATTGACCCTTATATCTCTTTTTTCATTTCAGGTTGCGATAACCAACGTTGACCGAATCAAAGGTGAGCAGAACACGAAAACCTAATGGAAATGGTGTACAGTTTTTTTCTTTTTTCAGTATTTGTTTTTTTTTTCTTGCGGGTTTTCCTTTTTTTGAAGAGTGCCAAGTTTTTGTCACTTGGCCCCGGGCGATTTTGAACTTGTTCCACTTTGGCAGCGGGAATTTGTGGGGGAAGCTTTATCTTTGCATTCATCTAGTCTGCCAATGACTGCGGTTCCATTCTTCTCCTATTCGGAGATAAAACGCCAAAATTGTTCCTTTTGCGTTGGCTTTTTTTTTTGCTTGCCAGCTGTGCTCAATTCTCTTTAAAAAAAACGATAAAACCTGAAGCTGGGGATAGCAGATACTCGAACGGCTTGCTCCAGTTCTTGAAGTGGAGTCCAAAACGAGTTTTTCGGCACTTGCCCGACCGCCTGCCACCGCTAATCCCCGTCTCGTAAATGCTTATATACCATACGTAAATCATTTGAGTTGAGTTAGGTCTGGTTTTTCTGATAGTTGTTAGCCAGGCTGTTTAGGCAAAAAAAAACAAAAACGCATAAAACAAGAAAGCAAGCCATAGGCCTAATACCCCAAGGTTTTCCAGCCAGTTAGTTGTTGACTTTTTAAGCATTTCGCATGTGTATTTTCTTTATGAGCGCATAAAATCCGTTATTATATCTTTTGACATGGTCCCCAAACTGGTAATAAATTTGCCATGCATATCCACACCATCTACTGCTAATTGACCAATCTAAACGATTTTGTTGGAGGCTGAAATGGAAACATAAAACTAAATCACTAGAAAAGCTTTATCTTCAAAGTTAATGTCTTAAAGTCCGTTTGTATATTCAGAACACATGGGAATAAATGGTAGCTAAAGGCCAACTTGAAGTTGAAATCTGTTTAGAAGATAACATTTCGTTTTATAACCTCTTTAGAATGTCTGAGCCAAAATTCCACAGTTATTGGAACTACTTTCAACATTTTCTTTGTACATAAGGATAACTTTATAGGCTATTTTGTTTTATTTGATAAGTTTAAAACGCTATAGTCTGATATTTATACCATTATTATATACAATTAGTGTGTTTTCTTTCGGTCTTTTATCTTCTTATCATTTTCTTTTCATTCAAATAAAGGCTTTTAGCCGCTGACGGATTTCGTTGGATAAATTGAATTACCATGTTGCTTGCGCCACACGCAATGCAGCTGTCGGGTCCGGTCTGGCTTTAGCTTTTTGTGATATAGCCTAGTGGTGGCACCCGTGATGGGGAAAGCCATCGATGCATTGCCAGTGGCCACGTATTACCCCTTCAATCCCTTTTGGCTTTCCAGTGATGCATTCCTTGGATCTTTTGTTGTATAATGTGCAAACGTGTTCGAATCACCTGGGCCACATGCTGTCTTTGAAGATGGGGGAGAGCTGCACACGATTGCAGTCAAAATAATAGTCATCTTGGTTGGGTTTAAAGAAGGATTGTAACACTATATAAATTAAGAAATATTTAACTCAAGAATTAATATTGCTTGAAAGGAAAGGCTACAACTGACATCAATGTGTTTATAATCAATAAATTTATTAATATAAATCGGTGGTATATAGGAAATATAACTGACAATAAGCTAGCTTTCCCCATTTTCTAAAATTCATATTATGATATTATTATGATTATATTATCTTGGCCCCAGGTGTACAAAGGTAGATGGATGAATGACACACGCGACAAGTAGCCAAGCGCATCTGGCGGGCGGTGGGGGCTTTTTTTTGCTTTTGCTGTTTCAGGGGGCCAAGGGGACTGTGGCAAGGGGCAACCCTTCAATGCCGCCTAGACAAGCCCTCGGCACGTATGGTGTATCCGATTTCATGACTAATTATACGGGAACCGAGTGTGCCAGCGGGTAAGGCGAGAAGGTTAAGCGCCTCCTCGTCCTCCTCTGCCGCGGCGGCTGTGGCGTTACCGCCCAAATGGAATTATGCGGATTATATTTTTGTTCTTTGCTGTATTTCGCCTTGCTGGGCGAGGCCAATTTCTGTTGCCTTTTCGCCTTTTTGGTCATTAATGAAGTAATGGAGCCAGCCAGCCATCCAGTCAGGCGTCTTTGGGGAGCCGAAAGGGTGAAGCCCCGTATTCGTTATTTGGTTTCATGCATAAAATAGCTGAACATAAGTGCAAGCTGCAAGCAAGTGCAGCATGAAATGCTGATGAAAATTTAATGAAATTGCAATGGAGCTGAGAAGCAGAGGAGCAGCGGCGTATCCCCTCATCCTATTTTTATTTTTTTTTCTTTCCTCTGGCCCAGTTGTGGGATGAAATGCAATTTTGCAACGCTAGTTTTTGGAGTGGCAAAAAAACACCACACCGCACACTCTTTCATTTTAATAGGTGTAAAGGCCTTAAGTTTAGAAAATTATGATGCGAAGCGAGTGTGAGTGTAACAGGCACTGGGAAAATAAAATAAAAATACAAATTAAAGAGGTTTTGGATAAATTAAGTACAAAAGTATGAATATGTGCATGTATACTTTAATTTAAATATAATTTAAGCTGAAATTTGTGACTAAGTATGAGTTAATGAGGGAATTTGGGGAATTCCTTACAAGTTTCTCTAAATAGTTGCCAGATAATGACGTTCTCTCACTAGTTTCTTGGACAACTGACTCTGGAAATATTCTTAAACGATTTAAAAATACAAAAATGGAATACCAACCATAAATCCACAGTGTAAAATCAGTTGCCTTGGCAAGCTGTTGCATAAATCAACTTCACCTGTGAACGAACGCTCTCGGTGTGTGCCAGTATTTGTTTTTTACCTGGGCCCCGGCTGCACTCTCCGGGTGCGTGTGTTTGTGTTTTAGATAACTCAGCGTTAAGCGCCCGCTTGAAACTATGTCAAGCCTTCCCGGACACAGGCATATACCTACATATATTCGAGTATATAGCTATGGCACTAATGCCGGCATTAACCCCCACAGCTGCTGCTGTTGCACCCGAAGTGGCAGCTTCTGATGCTCCTACCAGCTAGCTCTATAAAATATTTGTTTAAACTTGCACTACTCCCCAGACCCAGCGCCTGACACCCTACACTACCTCCTACACACACAGACATTTTCTGGTGTTGATAAGCACACTTCGCTCGCCCGCCCCTCTTGAGGCAGCGCAACGGGTAATCAGAACTTAAATGAGTAGTTTAATTTTGTTCAAGTGTAGAGTGCCGAGAGATGCATCTCTTGAGAAGGGAGCACAAGAGACATTAGCAGCCGTCGAGGCCATAATTTCGGTTCACTTGGAAAAAAGAAACTTCAAAGGCAATTATTTGTTTACTTTAGAAAAATAGTTTTGAGATTGTGAACAATTCCAGTGAATTGTAGAGTTAAAACAACGACAAATCTGCAGAGTGGCAAAAAATAAATGAATCGTAAGAGATCGGTGTAGATTTTCTTGATTTTTATTTGCTAATGTTATCAGAATTGCTTAGGAACATAAATCATCTTTGTTTGATTTGCTGTTTTCTTATTCTTGAACTTGTTTATCAATAACTCTTTATATATAGTATAGTTGAATGAATATTTCAAACAGTGCTTACAAGTTTCAAAGACTTTTCCCCAGTGCTTGATGTATTTCTGCCCTCCAGTGTTTGGTGTACATACACAAATACTTATTGTTAATGTATTTTTCCTGCCAGTGTTTTAAGAAGATATAGAGTCAGCGGCTCGCTTTATGACCAGCCCGAGTGGCAGGTTGCGTTGCTCGCTAGAACTGCTGTGCTGTTTATTGTATTCGTCTAAATTGTTGTTTATGTCTGCATTCAGACAGCAACTGCAGCTGCAACTGCAACTGCAACTGCGATGGCAATGGCAACGGCAACTGCAGCAAAACATTAGCAGAGGTAGCAAGCATCAGTCGGCGACTCGTCAAGAACCTGACAATTTGCGCTTGTCTCGGCCTTTGATTGTGTGCGCCTCTCGAAAAAAGAAGTTTGCACCAGCAATAAAAGTGCTAAAAAGTTTCATGCCCCCAGACTGCATCCTGTTGTGAAGTCCTGCCTGCTTCTGCTGCAGCTGGTGTTGCTGCTGCGCCCACAGACAAATTTTTAATCTTTTAAAACTGAGCTGCATTGTTGCTGTCGTCTCCTCTGGACGGGCTCTGCTGCTGTGCTGCATTTGAAGAGTTGCCAGGGAAAAGCGGAAGAATGGCGCAGTACAGCACCAAGAATCAGCCGCCATTTCCTCGGCTGTGTCCTTGCATATTCCGCGGGCCTAATGAGAGCATTATAACTTTGTGACAAACTTTGTTGTGAATGCGGGCCAGCCACTGATGCTAATGAGAAAAGGAGTTTTTCCTAGCTTACAAAAAAATTGTATTCATTAAATGTGAAATACGGTTAAAACTGTCTTGAACGGGACAGCAGCTAGAGGCTCTCGGGTTTTAGCCAGAATTATGTGAAAATAAATACCATGTTTGGGTTAAGCGACAGAAGATTTCTTTACTACGAAGAAAATTAGACGAACAGTAAAGTAAATTGTACATTTTATAATGATAAGTTTCTGCAAAAAGCACTTCAAATTCGACTTTTCAGTCGAGGGCGAAATATTATAAAAATAATGATAAGAAACAAGTTTTTACTAAGAAACCAATGTTCTTAATAAATACTAAAGATATTCAGAGTTCCCGTGAACTCTTTAATCAAGTTTATTGGCTTTTATGCGAGGACACGAAGTACAATCTTTAAACCTTAAAGCTAAATATAATTTTTTATAAGAACATTTTTATACTGATTCAAGGGTGGTTTTCTTGCTGAAAAAAAACAAAGACTTGTGAATATAAAACAAAAATCATCACTTGTATTTTGTAGCGCATTTCCAGTTCATTTAAGGGAATTTTTCTACTTAGTTAAAGAATTTTGTTTTGGTTTCCTTTTGTTTTGCCTGCTCTCCTTCATTTCTTTCGTTTCATTCATAATTTCTGTCGCATATGTAACTGCGGGGGTTGCTTGGAGTGTTGCAGGATGTATCTGATATGTCCCTTGGGGGGCGTGTTATGAGGTGGTTGCAGGAGGGTGGCCTTCTTCCACCGGCAACTTTGTGTCGCGTTGTCAAGCCTTTGTGGCTGTTTTCTATTTATGTTATGTTATGCTACTGCTACCTGACTGGGACACCCCGACTTTGCCGCCGCCGTTGTCAGATGTCTGCTGTCTGGCGCAGGCTATATACTTCCAACCCAAACCGAACCCAATCCCCCCCTGTTTGCCACCACCTAGCATGTCTGCACACGGAGCCAGAAATGACATCAGTGGCAGCCTGAAGCTTAGACTGCATCGTTGAGTAGGAAATTAAATACTCGAGTCGGATGTTTGGGGAAATTTCCGTTCTCATCCGAAAGTCTGTTAAAATTTGCCCGTCTGACAAAGTGCTCGAAATATTCAGGTAGATAGCTCTCCCCCTAAATTGCGGCTGGTTATTAAAATTGCATATTTGCCTTAATTCCCATTTATTTATGGTCGACCAGAGACTTTCGCTATCAACTTGGTTATCTGTTTTTTCTCCTCAACTCTCACCCCTATTGCCTTTTTTATTGCAGCCCATTCAATTAGTCTGGCTCTAATGACATTTAGCCCGGCTTCCATGATAATCCCCCATGGTCGGCTTCGGTTGCTGCTGCACTTTTGCCCCAATTTCCTTCGACTGCCCTCCCCGGGCTTTCCCTCATTTTCCCCCCTTTAATCTGCGTTGTTGCACTGCGCCAAAAATGCAATGGAGGCGATATAAAAGGCAACAAGGCTTTGGCAGCCTCATTTCGTTTATACATTTTTGTTGTCCTCTCAGTCTTTTTACACGGTATTTGGAGAGAGTATGAGGATATGTTTAATTGGTAGTATATTGGAAATTATATTCCAGAACTCCAGCGTTTCCTAAAATTTATAATCTGAATACTAGTGTGTAAAAACTTAGGGATCTCGGGATCTGTGAGAGCTATTGAAATATATTTTGGAATGCCATTCTGTATGATACCCAGCTATATATAATTGATCTAACAATATCAAAGCTCTGTAGCATACTTGTAGAATTTCATAGATTTCTTGATGAATGCTATATAAATTAAGTTTGGGATGTAAGATTGTATAATACTAAGGTATGTTGCATGTCAAAAACATTCGAATTGATTTACCAACATTAAAGTTATCTAGCATACTTGTAGATCTATACAGGCTATTAAAGTACATTTTGGGATGCCGGCTTGTATGATTCTCAGATATATTATAACGGAAGAACATCTTCCTATTATTACTAAAAATATAAAAACATTCTTTCACTCAATGCAGCACTTTAACTTTTAGAAAGTTGGCCACATTATTTCGGATATACGGGGTATTTCAAAGTCGGAAAGCACTTCTCTCATGTTTGCTCGTGATTTTTTGGATACTCTCTTGTTGCCTGCGCAGTTGTTGTTGCGTGTAACACTTTTGCAGCCCCTCTGGCCGAACCCTCGTAACGAATGTCACTAATGTGGAGCACGTCATGTGTTTTTTAATGCATGCAAATGCAGCCAACACGTTCAGAGCGAACGAGAGAAAATAAGGAGACTCTTTCTCCCCAAATTCTCGATCGCGATTGTTGCCCACATGCCGAGCTGCTGTTGTGTTATATACTTAGTAAGTTTTTTCTTTTTTGGTAAAAGAGGGGGGCGTGACATTACATTTTTCGATAATTTGTCTTGTTGATTTCAATGTGCGATAAGTTGCTTCCAGCAGAGCACAAGCTGTTGACTAGCGATGGGGGGAAATGCCTTCACATGCCTTAAGAACAAGTGAAAAATTGTGCGCTTTAAAAATAGAATGTTTAAGAGGCTTGTATGCTTTCCGAACTATTACACGATAGCTTGGTAAAAACTTTGATACATGAATAGATAATGTTTTATAGTGAGGAAAAAGAAAGACTGTTTTTATATAAAAACATTGGATAATATATAGAATTGTACGGTATTCGTCTGCTTACTTTGAAATAATACTAATAAAATAACACTTGGGTGTGAAAATATTGAATTTCTCTCCCATTATTCTATTCATGGATATATTTTCTATTTTATGATATTTTCGCCCATTTTTAAAAGCCTTTCCCAATAAGGAAAATAATGGTTTCCTCTTCCAACAAATTTCATCGTTGTATGGCCACCTCTAAATGAAATCGATATGGAACTGGCAGTGGAGACCTGGAAACAAAACTGCGATAAGCGGAGCCACCTCCTCCACAGACCATTAACTGCACTCTATCGATATTCATTTGTACATTTCACTTTTTTGGGTTTTGAGGTCAACTAACGACTCTCGAGCGTTTAAATTGTGTGTCTGTCCGATAAGAGGACGCATCTGCTGCCGCTTCTGTTCCAGCTTTTATGGCGATAACACGAGCGCCCAGTCTGAAGCTTTAATGGCTTATCATGCAGGCGGCCTGTGGAAAACCCCTGGTTTTCCCTTCTGATTCCTACACCTCCGGTGTCGAAATCCCGCGCTTGACCCAATTGGAAGTGCGATGGGGAGAGACCCACACATGAGAAATGGCCTGCCAATGGCTACAAGATTTCGAATTGAGGAAAAAACTTTGAGTAATTGCTCTCAGTCGAACTCCACCTCCAAAAAAAAAAAAAAAGAAACCCGAACCCGCAGACGAGATCCATAAATAGTTTCCATTTAACGACTTGGAATGCCACCTCAAAGCTGCCAAGCGAGCGCACCCCAAGCAGCTTTAATCGATATTTAAAACATTTATTTATATTTATATAAAATCGGATTATGTATCGAGTATTTGATTATGTATAGGGATTCGAACTGTTAACTAGAGTTTAACTTCAGTTAACAAGAGTTAACTAGAGTTAACTAGAATTTAACTGGAGTTAACTAGAGTTAAGAGTAAGAGGTCGCCAAACATAAATAATAAGCCGATAATAAATATTTATAAGTAATTTTAACGCATTATGAAAAAATCATATATGGCAAAGCATAAATTAAAGGTTTAAATGTTTTACTTTCTACGAATTATTTCTAATAACTGAGTTTAAATAGCTTAAGCTATTTTCATTTCACAAAAAAAAAAACAAAAGGTCACATCAATTAACGGGATCAACAGGAACAGGATATCCCAGTCGCTTATGGATTATTTCCACAAACATTGCTCTGCTAATTTATGGATTATTTATTTAATTTTTTCATTCACTTTGGCCGGCATTTAACTCATACTCCTCCCGATGCCAAGTTGCGTGTGGCATTGAGTTGGCGGCATCAGGATATGAGCCTTAATGCCCCATTCTGTTGCTGTTGCCGTAACTGCTATCGGTGTCGTCATGGCCATCGACGTTGGTAACAGCGGCGACTTGACTGGGCTTTTGGTTCCACTTAACTGGTCACTGTCGGCCTTTTTAGCCTTTTTTAGCCAGGCGGTGACGGGCCAACAAAAAGCGTGTAAATATTGCCACCTCGCCGCGTCGTTCTGGCGCCGTATCGCCATTTCCCGGAGCGCTGTAATTTGCCGCGTCCTTCGTTCGTCATCCTTTATCCTTCATCGTGGGCGCTCGTGGGTGTTATGGCTGCCTTCTAATCGCGTACAAATATTGTTTTAATATTGCAACGCGCCACTTTGAAGCTTTCTTTAGTCCCGGTCCCGGTCACTCCCTCACTTCCATTGCCAGTTTAACCTGCAATTAAGTTTCTTCAACGGCTATGAAAAGGCAACTCCGCTGCTGCTGCTGCTGCTGGCTCCTGCTCGTGTTATTGTTGACGAAAATTACTGTTGTTTGTAGTGCCAACAATTGCAACTATTACATGTTCCGACAGTTTGTAGAGGAAGGACGGAAGCGCAAGGACCATAACAATTGGAGGTTTCTGTTGCTGGCACAATTTTGTAGGAGTTGATAAGAAGTCATTGCAGTTTATTTTCCAGGGAAAATGCTTTTATAAAGGGGTGTGTACTTTCAAAAAAGTCCCCCTCTTTTCTTTCTTTATTTTTAATCGTAATTAAATAGAAAAGTTTTGAGTAAGAAACCCTTTATTTATACCCTTTATTGTTTTGATTAAACAAAATTGACTTTAAACTTTGAAGTAACTAAGCTGATTCCTTAGTTATTAAATAAGAAATATTATACTACTTACCTAAAACAAAAAATCAGAGTCTACATTGGTAGTTTTTAATAAAAAATATACATTTCATAAACTAGCAAACTCTTTTGAGCTGAATTTAATATTTAATTATACCCGAGGAACAATGCAGTGCCGGCAAGGATTTATTTTCTTTTAAAGACCCCATAAAAGTGTACTTAAACATTTCGCAACCAATTAGTCTCCTCAAAGAGAAAAAAGAGAGTCCTAGAAACGTCATCTATGGCATGTTTGAGCTGACCGGTCAGAATTTTATTACTGACCGCCCCTCAGCGTGTCGAGTTCACATTTTTCATCAGCAGCTCGATTTCGTCATCGTTCAGCACATTCAACGCCCCCTTTTTCGCTAACTCGTTTTCCGCCTTTCCACATCCAGTTTTTCATCATGTTTTTTCCTTTTAGTTTTTTGCTATCCTGACACGCAACGAGCAGAGAGCTCCAGAACCGAACTTTTCCCCGCCTTAATCCAGCCTTTATTTCTTGTTGCTTTCTTTAATTTTTTTTCTTTTTAGTGTTCCTTTCCTGCTGTTGTTTCTCACACGGTAATTAGATTTCTGGGTTATGTTTTTCGTTGTTGGGAAATTCGTCCAAGTCCTTTGACAGCGCTTGTTTATTTAGCGGGCTAATTACGCCGCCTGGTGAATCCGGAATCCGTTCCCCTTTTGCATTCTCGCTCTTAATAAAAATCATAACTTTTAACTTCTTGTCACATACAAATATTTCATTAAAATAAACGCGAATACGCCACAAGATCTCTGTCTGTCTGTCTGTCTGCGTGGCATCTAGCGACCGCAGGCATCGGGAGGAGGTGGGAACCCATTAAAGTAATGAGCTCATCTCGTGATGTTGTAACACCCCCATTCCTGTGTCCTGCCTTTTTGCTGTTTGCCTTGGGTTATGCTTTCCACCGCCCCCGAGGAGGTTGACAAACCGAGTCGCAGACCAAGGCGCTCCTCATAATCATCATCATCATCATCGGAGGCAAGTGTTATGCGGTCTGATCACGCATCACTTCCGGTTCGTCCGTATTCTTCTTCCTTCTGACAGCCTCCTTTTATAATGTTGCAGCGGGTGTTTTTAGTTATTTACGAGAGTTTGAATACTCTATATGTAATGTTTAAATAATCCATAATACTTCGAAAAATATTTATATTCACTTTATAATGTCTTAGAACATCTTTCCTATCTACGAAATGTATCAAAGAGAGCTTAAATTCATAACTATCAAGTTTCCTTAATAAAATTTAAATTAATCATAAAGAAATGTAACTAATTTCGCATCTTAACAACGTTGCACCGGATTCTTAAACAGTTCTAGAGTTCTGTGACTCTTAAAGTGTACCCGCGGTTTCGGTCTTGACTGAAAAGTATTTCCGTTTTTCTTCTTTTATTATTGTTTTTCTTGCTTTTTCCTTTCATAACCCACACGTCGACAGGCAGCTACAAAATTGCGTGAAATTGTGCGTTACAAGCAGGTCACGCCCCTCGATCCGCCCCTAGACAAAACACGTTCTTGTGGCTCCTCCTTCTGTTTCTTCTTTTTTTTTTATGTCGGTGGTCCGACCGAGCACTCCTTAACCCTTCGCCCCCAGCTGGGAATCAGTGGAACTACTGGCGCCAGCAAATAAATCTGCAAATCTGAACCAACCGAAACCCACTGGGAATACCCTACTGTAAGCTTGGGCCACAACAAACCCTGGGGATACCCTACTTTGGGCCTTGGTTTAATGCCTGGCCTGGCCTAGATTATGACGGATTTTTAAAGGATTTGCTGAGGGGGTTAGGCTGAAAATGAGATTTCATTGGGGTTTCTCAGACAATATATATTCAGGGAGCACAGACCCATAAAGGTTGCTTTTTATTAGCAGTGCAAACTTTTGCATTTCCTTGTGATTTTATCTTTCCCCGCTGTTTTTAGTCGTTGTATTTTTTTGTTGTTTGTTTTGTTATTGCTGGGGAACTACGTGACTATTTTATAATTACACAGGCACACAAATACTCCCTTCCATCCCATCCTTGGCTAGCTCCCTCCCTTTTGTTTGTAGGTCTCTCCCTTCTCTATAATTCTATATATAAATTTAATCTCCATATGGCTGCGGCTGCTCACGCCATCTGATTGATTTTTGTCACATGAACTTGTCAGACTGGCCCTGAAGTCGGTCAATATATATACAAAACCATATTAATTCATCGACACTGGGCAAAAAGAAACATTAACATTATTTATGACAGAGGAAAGGAGGATATGTTGGGAGTTTCAGAGAGCATAAAACTGACAACAGATTTATTTAATAAATATAAATGCGGTGTCACACAAATTGCTAGGAGAAACTAGAGGGAAATTTGTGAAATGACAACCTAAAAATTGTATTTAAGTTTCTACAATACCTAATACCACTGAAAAAAAAGTTGTATTACTTTCTGTGACTAAAAAAATAATAAGTTTGAGTAGAAATCTATTTTAAAATGTTTCCATTTAATTAATTATAATTAAATCCAGCACATTTATAACTAAAACAGTTTTCATCTTGCCTTTACTTTTGTATGTGATTTATTTATCAATTTTTGCAAATATATAGTATTTCTCTTAGTGCAAATTTTGTAGGGGAGTCTTGCATTACTCTGGCTTATTATGATTATTGCTTTCAGTTGATTTGTTTAATGGTCTGGGAGGCAAAGCACGGGAATCGTAACAGTGCCAAGTCCAGGCCCTCGTAAATAGAATCTGTCCAACAAATCTGTTCCGCGCCAAGTGTTCCAGGGAGTTGGTAATAGATACTTGCATAAATAAATTGATTGGTCCCCTTATATCTGGGCTGTCAACTTCCCTTTTTGCTGGTGGAATAAATTAGCTTAATTTATTTGCTCGTTCATTAACTTCTACTTAATTTGGGTATCAGGGGAGACAAAGTGAAATTAATTCTGACTTCCAAGAAGTCATTTCCTGTAAAATTGATCATCTCCCTGATAAAACTGAATATTTAAATGGAATTAAGTGATGGTATTTTTTCTCTTCCTGAATTTGCTGTTATTAATGATAAGCTTTTGTATCAAATTGCATTCTTAATTGGTTACAACAAATTCCACTTGTCTGATTAACAATTTCATTTTCGTTGCATTTAATAAATGTATGCGTTTAACAGTTGAATCGGAAAGTCAATTTTTTTTAATAACACAAATTGCTTTTTTTTGTGACCTTTTCCCTTGATGCGTTATTTATGACTCTATCGATATGCGGCGGGTGAATGTATAAAAATTGATATTTATATTTATTTTGCTGCCGAGAAAAACATTACAGAACGTGCAAATAACCAAGTTTGATATATTTATTACTTCATTTATTTATTGCACTCGCTCTAAAGTAGAGCTTCATTTAATATTAAAGCGTCAAAGGACGGGTAAAATGCAATGTTTTATGCAACAAATTCAATTTCGATGTCACGTCACCGTCAGCTGGGGAATGTTTTATTTAATCTTTATGGAAGGACCACCAAGAACCTGACATCGAGGGATGAATAAATCGACAATTTATTGTGTTCTTCATTACTTAGCCGAAGTAAATTTCATTGGCACAATATTTCCGCACCAACAGATGTCCGTGTGCTTTTATACCTATTACTTGGTGAGAATTGGGGTATATCATTTCTGCAGACTTTTGAATAGAGTTTAGGATGCTATTTAGACATAAGACTCTTTAGTTAATTTGTAGAAATTATCAAAATATACAAAGAGCTCTGAAAAATTAAAACAAATTATGATGTACACTAATGGACATTGCCGACACATGCTGATATTGCATTTGTGTATGTGAGAAATGGAATAAAGTGCTTTGATATGAGAACAAAAAATAGCAAAAATGTTTGATAGTATGACAGGACAAATAGCTGTGACTACAAATTAGCTATTTAACGGTTAAACGGCTAGATTTAGCTAAAATAAGGGACAACACTAATTCTCTGATATATTTTTCCGAGAGCGTACACAAGATCTTTCACGAATGTGGATAGCGTGCGTGTGCCGGCAGAGCTCCAGCACAGAAATTTGGTGACTCTCGACATAGATCCGTGTATACCACTGATTTAAAATCTTTGTAAAAATAAATTTCTAGGTTCTGCATAAAAAAACCCCTTTGGATTGAAATTTAATGGTTCTGCTTAATTTCAATTCTTATTTTTGGTAAACAAACCAATTTTCTTCCGTGAGTGCCGGGTATCTCATAGTCGGGGCTCTAGATTAGGTCTATCTTTTTTGGTTTATTTGTGTAATTCTTTTTTTGTGGGACTAATCGATAGCACGTGACGTTTAAAGGTGAACGACTGTGACACTGGGTTGAACGCACAGATAAGACAAAAGAGGAAAATTGGGGGAGGAAAATGGGGAGGCATCTATGGCATCCACACGGCAACAGGATGACTACGAGGACGTCACACAAATTGACTTTTTAAGTAGGCAACAATGTGGCTGGCTACAGCTGACGAAGGACGCAGGACGATGGAGGCAGTCAGGCTGCGGCAAACCCAGTATAATAATAATGGAGAGCAATAAAAAAAATGTGGGCGAAACAGAACCATTGCCATTTCCATTTTCCAACCCAGAAACCACCCGAAGACGTTCTACATTTTCATATCTGGTCCTCTATTTCGGCGTGTGTCTGTGCGTTTGTGGGGCCTGTCATCGGGAAATGACGGCATTACGGCATTTACAGTTAATGCCTTTATGTCCTCGAGGATTTGGCCTGACATGCGGT
>VNJM01000297.1:0-10397 GCA_008042475.1 Drosophila kanapiae
GTGTTACTGATGGTGGTATTGACCGTGGCCTGTTTTCCAAAAAGGAAACCCACCGAAACCTCTACGGCAGCAACACAACTAGAATGGTCGGCCACGTACTTTGTTAGCAATAAAGAATTCCAGGCTAGCACAAATATCGCTTCTACTGGGAACCAAGTCCCATAAAGGCATCCGGTCCAATTTCAACTCCCTTCCGCTAGGTCAGCATAATTGCATTAAGCTTAAGCATCGACAGACGAACATTCAAATACAGAAAGCAGTTCGAGATTGAACGTAAACCAAACCACTCCTATCAAAGATCTAAATATATAAAGATCTAAATTCCTAATCCTGCCTAACTATATGGCATACCATAGCATTAAAGACATATATTATTATACGAACAGATGTAATAAGGTCCATAAGTACTTTATTTGCGAAAACACTATTGAAACCAAAAATAATGTCCAATCCGAATGTCTTGATAGTATATTTACTTTTAATACTGCAAATTGTAAAGTTAAAAACGTCGGAATGCAAAAAATAATTACGGAAGTAGAACCGGCAGACATTTTAATTTTTAATACAATGAACTCTACTATTGTATCTAACTGCACAAAAAATATTCCTGTAAAGGGTTCTGCCCTAATTACGTTTAAAAACTGTGAGGTGTATATCAATCAAATACCCTTTGATAAGCAGCAATTCCAATTCGAGGAAAAAATCGAAGCCTCAATTCCAATTATCCAAAATATGAACTTTACCGATCACATTGAGGATATCAATTAACACAATCTTAATCTACAATCAATCAATGCTTCAAATTCGATAATTTATTGGAAGAAATTCACAACTACTAATTTCGGAGCAGTATATTTATTAATAATAGTTGGAGCCTTGGCATCGCTCTTATGGATCAACACAAGGAGGAGGGTTATTTTCACGACCATACCAGAACCAAGTTTCGTGACGTCCACCTCTTCGTTTTGGCCGTCACTTCAATCCAAAGATGTTAGAGAAAAACTAAGATTTTTTTTTAATTTCTTTTCTAATGAGAATTAATAGCATAAGTAAAACAGATCAAATAAATGACTTCCTAGAAACATTATATGACGTTACAAAATATGACACAAAAGAAAATAAAATAGATACAATATCTAAAATGGGTTTGGTAGATACAGAAGTTGTAAAATTGAATCCGAAAAAATCGATCTTCAAACAATCACAATATTGTTAATGATAATCGTTATTATAATGTTGGCAAGCGTATTACTAAAGTTGTATAAATTACAAAACAAATGTTTGAAGAAAAAATTCCAGAGTCAAGCAAATGACCTGGACAAAATCTAATAAAAAAACACAGCACAAACAAAATTATTACACAAGCTAACAACAATGCTGACATCGAAATGTGAATTAAAACATTCGGTCTCCCAACAACTTGTGTTTAGCTCCCGGTTATTAATATAAAATCATAATATACAAAATTAATTTTGTCGAATTAAAACATTCGGTCTCCCAACAACTTGTGTTTAGTGTCAACCAATTAGTGGCCTTATGAGAGTTTTCCTGGCCCATATAGGGACACTAGACGTGAAATTGAAAGTGATAGTGAAGAAGAATTAGCCAGAGGGCCCCGTGAATATCAACCAGCACGGGCAGAACTAGAAAATAACGCAGAAACAATGAACGCGGCACAAATAGAGGCGTTCATTCAGGTCGCATTAACTAATCAAGAACTGAGGCTCAAAGCCGCATTCGCGAGTAGGATTAATGCAGTTAATGAACAGTTTCAGAGTTTGCGTGTAGAAGCGCCAGAAGTAGAATCCTACCAGAGGGTAGCGGTAGAACCAAACCAAAATGCGATATACCATTACCTGTAGTGAAGTCAATTCCAGATTTTACTGGTGTACAGGACGAGTACGTGGCATGGAGGCAATCCGCCCGATGCCTATGAGTTATTCGAATCGTATCAGGGCAGTGCCCAGCATTTCACTAAACACACCGTTGAAGATAGAAGCTAGAGAAGAGTCAAAATCATCAGATCCACCAGTACAAGCTGAAACTGACGACCCTATCTCTACAGAACCCGATATAGAGGAAAAAGATATAAACCACCTCACTATTCCGGCAGTCCTTATGCTAGCAAATACGCTTGTGGAGCAGTCCTAACTCAGAACAAAAATGGACTACAGCTTCCAGTTGCATACGCACCAAGATCTTTTACGAAAGGTGAAAGCAACAAGAGCACTACAGAACAAGAACTAGCAGCTATTCATTGGGCAATACTTCAGACCATATATTTATGGTAGACACTTCATTGTCAAAACAGATCATAGAGCACTTACCTACTTATTTCAATGGTAAATCCCAGTTCCAAACTAACACGAATGATATCATTAACCATGATAATACCCAGAAGAGAGCTCCAGGGACAGCAAGTCTTCCCCTATTGAACATCACCGCCAGCCAAGATGTCCTCAGCCTCCCGTATCTTCACCGCTTGAGTGAACGAAACTTGCAGTTCGTCAAGGAGTTCAGAGAAGAGATCGACAACAACCAAACACGTCTCGCAGCAATTATTGCAGGAGCAATATGCTGCGCACTCATCTGCATATAGGCGACTTACTAGGGCAAAGAAATCCGCATTTAGTCTTGTTTTCGAATTCATATGAATAAGGAGCTAATGCTCGAGAACTTTACTCAGGCCATCGCCAACCGGCTACGGATGTGAATATAACTAATTTATACATACATACATGCCTTACCAAAAATAGGACCACAAGAGATAGTACCGTTGTCAAACTTACAAAAATCCTTGTGGGTACCTAAAATAAGATAAGATTACTAATCGCTTCATTTTTTTTAACAATTCAAACAGAAGATTTACCAATAAAAATACAGAAAAATACAACCTTGATTTAGGGTATTCGCGAGAAGGGTATTGCAGTCACTTTTATAGTAATTGAAACGCTGAGTCCCGGAAATAAGGTTTTCTCGAAAAAAATCTTAGAAATCACAATTAATTCTATACAATTTTACTTTTGTTGTCTCTATTCAATTTTAAGTAGTTGTTTCAATTGTTGAAACTTAAATGATATTGTTATATTTGTTAGAATTGTTTAAATGATATTAACATGTCTATGTACAACCGCACTAAATCAACATATATCGGTTTAAGGCTGACATTATTCCTACCTTATTTTAAATTCAAAAATTTGTGAACTTGTTAAAAATGAAATATTAGTGTAATTATATTAAAGAACAATCTTAATTTGGTTTAAATATTATTGTTTAAACTATGTATACTATTATATGAAATTTATTTCATTTTGTCATCTCTATATCAAATATTTAATATCTTATAGCTAATTCAAAGTCTTTATATTATTGTATACGTTTTTTTATAGATATAAAGCCGTTATTATTATATGACCAATTTGTAAATTTATAGTTATCACCAACTCTTTTAGAAATTAATTCAATTTTCTGACCCTCAAATTTTTTATTTAATTTAATTTGCTTTTATTTTGCAGGAAATATTAGCTGCTTTAGAATACTTAGCTTTACTAATGTTTTCACTTTTAACCAATTAATGTTTTGTTGTCCACTTGGTTGACTTGTTGCTGATTTAGCACCGGAAAATGATGTTCTTCGTTTGAGGCTTTGGAACTGACTGAATGCGGTCTCCAAACTCAAAAAGATCTTGTGCTGGCTTGAGTGTACATACGCGCATATGTGTACATATGGAAATGTAAGCCGATTCGTTGTGGGGAAAATCCAGGCCCGGTGCCATTAAGGGCAGGTTCGAATAGTCTAACATATTTCCTTTATTGTCCCTTATAAGCAGAACAAATTGACAAATAAATAACAAGCCACTAAACGTTGAATGCATATAAACTAAATATAAATATTTAATGAAATAAAACATTATAATATAGACAGCTATAAACACTTTAAAACATATGTTGGTTTTAATTTTGTAGATAATACAATATATGTAATATAATATAATTAATATAATATACATTAATTACGTGAAGGGAATTATATAAATAAATAAACTAACTCAATGTAAAATTAAAGTATTTTCCGCACCGAATGTCCACACTATCTAATGAATATGATAATATTTATTATATATTTTTGTTATTTATAATATATATTTTTTTTATATTCACTCCCGTTGTTGCTCCACTGGGACCTGGTATAGAGTACATATAATGGTATGTATGTACATATAATTGCAGTCGTCAGCATAAAATAAAAAAAATCATTTTTAGGACCCACAGAAGCGTTTGCTATCTGGTTCTAATAAATATAATGTTCCCTGGAATTCCGATTAGGATTATATATGTACATTATATGCACATATGTATATCTAAAGATCAGAATATGTATAATTCTAAATTATTTATCCTATTATCAAACAATAAATAGTTAGTTCGGTCCAAAATATAAAATTTTTATTAATTTTCGAAAACAAAAAGCTGCAAAATGTAAACTGTGAAAAATGCATTAAACAAGTAATTAAATTCAAATTCCGTTTAAATTAAAATATAATAAAACATCCTGCTAAAAAAAAGTAAAAAAAACTTTAAGTCAATCTTCATACCAATAAATAAATATAAAATCTGAAGAAATCATAAATTTACAGAAAAATAATTTAACCAGATAAGTGGTCAATATAGCAGATTCTCTGCGCGACTTCTGAAGAAATAATTTCAAAAAAAGTGCAAAGTCGTATAATTGACAAGGGCCCAGTAAAAGCTTTTATACACAAAACTCCTATTTTTGCTGGCTCTGCAAAAAAGAAGATCTGTAATCTGCCTTTGATTTGGCTCTCTTTCCGCAAAATAAATATAAATTTCCGCCCTGCTATAGAGTATTGTAAACATAAGAATTTGTTCAAGCTTATTCAGTCGTACAATAAGAAGAATAAATATAATATAAAGAAATCTCAATTTTATTTATTAATATATTTATATAAATAAATGAATATTTATACTACTCAATATTATTTTAAAACGAAGGCCCAATAAAATAATTGGCAAATAGAACATTATAAATGGGTCCGAGTAAAAAACGAAGTTAAACAACTTCTTATTACAAATTACATTTAAAATTGTTACATTTGCATATATATAACTTTACCAATCTTTCCTGCGATAATAATAATATACAAAATTAAATATAAAACGATAAATATTGAAAAAATAAAATACGTAATTCTAAAATTGTAAACAATAACTGTTTCTCTGTTTCTGTTGAAAGGAAATATCGAATTTAATTAATAATTAACTAATAATTCTTTTATTGTAATTTGAACAGTATTTAAAACCAAAATTACTGTTTGTAATGGTCTTAGAGTTTAAAATTTAATGTAAACAGAAAATTTAAATACATAATTTTTTAAAAATGATATCGAATGCAATATGTCTGAGAAGAAAATGTCACGATAGAAATATATTTTGTGTATATCGATATATAGATTTTTTAATGTACTATCAACAGCCCTATTAACGAGCACAGCTGTTTTTTGTTTGGTTCCGATTGCCTGGCAAATATTAAATTGGTATAAGTACTGTAAACTAATAATCAAAAACTAATAAAAAATAAACAAAACCAAACTTAATTGTACTGTTTGCAGGTTTATTGTATTACAGTATCTGAAATCGAACGAACAAGTGTCAAAAATGTCGCAAGGAACTGAACGGGGCAGAGCTCAGGATACAAAGACGGAGGCACAAGAAGAGAACCCTGACCCTACTACTTTGCCGTGGTATATAGCTCTGCAAGGAATATCACTCCTACTCAATACGCGCCTTTCAAAGACGGCACTGCACCTTTGCATTGAGCTACTAGAGGCCGGGGTCAATCCGCATGTGTTGACGGATATCATTGAGGATATTAGGAGGGACAAGGACGAACCCAAAGTCTTCAAGCACTGACGTTTCCAAGTGACCCGGAACTTCCCAATCTCAACCGATATGCTCAAGCCTTAACCCTGGACGTGATCAAGAGAAAACCATAATTCGACAAACTAACCCACACATATTTTGCAAAAAAAATAAATGCATTATTATATGTGCGCTATACATATAAATTCAAGTTTATGGGACCGCCGGGCGGGCATTCATTTTGATTTCTTTAGAAACAGCTGTTATATTTTAGTTGGACACGATAACATATCGATAAGCAGTTAAGGACAGCAATAAGCGAGTATTTAACGATGTATTTTTAACCAAATTTTTCGTCCCCAACAAATTCCTATTGCTTTTTAAAGGCAAAAATCATTTCCTTTGTTTCCTTGTTCTTTGTTCCAAATGCAGTCCTAGTAAACAGCCTCATTTTATTCGAAAAATATCGATATCTCCTTTTATTTTTGTTGTATATATTCGACAACTCGAATGCAATATCTTGGCTGTGTAAAATTGTTGCCCCGTCGCTGGCTCTTTGCAAGCAACTTGTGCCTTGTGGCCAGTGCCATAGCATCCGCATCCACATCCCCTCTCACAAGGCGATCACCGTCCAACATATCGAGCGGTTCGTGTAAGAACAACCAGTACTTCTTCGATATCCAGAGGTCGGCTTCGACGATGACCGACAAGACGTCAGGAACCTCGGGAGCAGCAGCAGCAGCCGCGGAGTCCTACCAAGCTGGCAGCAATTCGGTGGCCTTCGTGACCACGCCAGACCGGGAATCGGCCAAGAAGCTGGCCCATAGCATCATCGAACGCCGTCTGGCCGCCTGCGTTAATATAGTGCCACAGATTGAGTCCATCTACATGTGGGAGGGCCAAGTCAACGAGGACAGCGAGTACCTGATGATGATTAAAACGAGTACAGAACGTGTAGACGAGTTGAGCAAGTTCGTCCGGGAGAATCATCCATACAGCGTCGCCGAAGTAATTGCGTTTCCCATTCAGAACGGCAATCTTCCGTATCTTAAATGGATCACAGACTGTACCAGGGCCAAGGAGTAAGGATAAGGATTAAACCAAATAAGTCAAGAATTTACTGGGAATAAACATTTGACTTTAAACATTCTTCTTTTTTTTTTATACATGTTAGCAGATAAAAAGTAGAGTATAGTTGCGAAAACACCTTTAGTTCGATATCTCAAACGCTAAAGTTTGATATTTATTTATTGGCCTAGCGGGGCAATATTCGATGTGCATATATTTCATAAAAGAATGTTGATTGTTCTTTACAATGTATATATCTGTACATAATACAGGTAAACTACATTAGCACAACGTTTTTATAATATTTTCTGTGCTAATATGTTTACTGCACTGCCGTTGATATTAAGAGGGGTAACCAGCCTCTGGAACTAGTTCCGAACTAGTTCGCCGTAGGGTGGCAGCCTCGCATCGATCAGCTGTGCGTGAGCAACGCCAACGCAAATGAATCGTTTTTTGCAGACACGGCGGTAAAACTGGAGAAGCCTCCGTGAAAAAGGCGACCAGGACAAGCACAATTGGCCAACAGCATGTCCGACGACGAGGAGGCGGGCGTGCACCGCCTAGCGGGGACCAGCGGTCAAGAGATGCGTGGCGGCCTGGTGATCCGAAAGGCCAAGGACGGTCCCAAGCCGATGAGTTCGTCCAAGGTGCCACAAGTCTCCCTATTGGGCCTCGATAAGCTGGCGGCCAAGCGACGCACCGAAAAGGAGCAGGCGGAGCGGTTAATCTCCTTTCAGGACACCGAGCATGATGACGCCGGTGGCAGTTCTACGCCTAACGTCGCCGCTGGAGGCGCCGGCGGAGGATCCAGCGAGTTCGCCTTCAAGAAACCGGACACAAAGAGCTTCGAAAAGCTAAGCCGACAGCTGCGCGAGCACAAGGACGAGACGCCGTCGCACACGGGCGGTGTGTCGGAAAAGGCACGCGAGCGTCTAAGGGAGCACATTCAACGGGACAAGCACCGCGGCCGAAATACCAGCACCTCGTCCGCCTACTCCTCCGGCGACGGCAAAGAGCGCGACAGACGCCGGGACAGAGACAGAGACAGAGACAGGGACAGAGACCGCGATAGGCGCCGCCAAAGGGACAGAGATCGTGATAACCGCCACCAAGATCGTGATCGCGATCGCTCCCTGTCCGTCCGCAGTGTACACACGCCCCGGGAGCCGGGCACTCCCGGTGGCAGCAGCAGCGGCGGCGTGTCGAACAGCTCCTGGGACGACGAGGATGGCGATGAGAGCCAACGCAAGTCGGATTGGGATATGCCTACACCGCGACAACATGGCAGCAGCTCCGGTGATTGGTCTGTGAGGAGCGGCAGCAGCAGCAGCAGCAGTCGCCGGCATAGAGGTCGCCAGCCAGATGACTCGGCCCGTCCAACGCCAGCCCATCGGTATAACAATTGGGCCCACGACCGCAAACGCACTGGAGCCACGCCGTGGGGCGAGGATGCGGAGTCGCGTGACTTGTGGGAGGAGGAGCAGCGCCGCTTGGATCGCGAATGGTACAATATTGACGAGGGCTATGACGATGAGAACAATCCGTTTGCCGGCACCAGCTCTGAGTATTTCCGGAAGCGTGAGGAGCAGCTGGAGCAGAAGCGAACCAAGCGGATCAGCGCCCAGCAGAGGCAAAACAATAGGGACAACGAGCTGTGGGAGCGGAATCGTATGCTCACTTCCGGCGTTGTCACCTCGATCAACGTCAATGACGACTTCGATGAGGAGGCGTTGGAGCGGGTGCACCTGCTGGTGCATCACATTATACCACCCTTTCTCGACGGCCGTATTGTTTTCACCAAGCAACCGGAACCGGTGGTGCCCGTCAAGGATCCCACCAGCGACATGGCCTTGTTGGCGCGCAAGGGCAGCGCCTTGGTCCGGACATATCGTGAGCAAAAGGAGCGTCGTAAGGCGCAGAAGAAGCACTGGGAGCTGAGCGGCACCAAGCTGGGCAACATAATGGGCGTGGAGAAGGCGCAGGATGACGAGGATGCGCGCTTCGATAAGAGCAACGATACGGCCGACTATCGCAAGGATCAAAAGTTTGCCGATCACATGCGCGACCAGGACACGGGCGGCAAGAGTGAGTTTTCGCGAAAGAAATCGATTTCGGAGCAGCGACGTTTCCTGCCCGTGTTCGCCTCGCGCCAGGAGCTGCTCAACGTGATCCGCGAGAACTCGGTCATCATTATTGTGGGCGAGACGGGCAGTGGCAAGACGACGCAGCTAACGCAGTATCTGCACGAGGACGGCTACAGCAAGCGGGGCATGATCGGGTGCACGCAGCCGCGTCGTGTGGCGGCCATGTCGGTGGCAAAGCGTGTCTCCGACGAGATGGATACCCAGCTAGGTAAGGCAACCCACAGCTACTACAGCCATGGTTTAAAATATTCAAATGAATAGCTAATAACCTAACTTAACTTACAAAATATAAAATAATTAAATAACAATTCCTGAACTTGTCTTTTTCAGGTGCGGATGTGGGCTATGCCATTCGATTTGAGGACTGCACCTCGGAACGTACGGTCATTAAGTACATGACGGACGGCATCCTGTTGCGAGAGAGTCTCCGCGACCCGGAGCTGGAAAGCTACTCGGCCATCATCATGGACGAGGCCCACGAGCGGTCGTTGTCCACGGATGTGCTCTTCGGATTGCTGCGCGAGGTGAGTTCTTGTTTCGTTCTCGTTTTTTTGCTTTTAAAACCAACAAAATATAAAAACTTTTCTTAAACAAATTATTTAAATATTTTCTCATTGGTTAGTTGAATTTTAGTTGGTTAGTTTTTCTTGAAGTTCATTTTTTTGATTACATTTACAAAACAAGAAAAGCAGGCATTAGGACCGGTAGGAAATATCGATATTTGGCGAGAAAGTCGATATCAATATTGCGATAGCAAATGCGACGAGTCGATATTCTGTTTGTTATGGTTTGATATAACCATATAATATAAATAATATAATATAATATAAATATAAATAAATCCGGAAAAAGAGACAATTCTATATTTCCGATATATCAAAGATCACGAACATTTCGATATAATATTGAGCGCGATATGATTTATCGATATATCATATTCCCTTCTCTACTTGTACGGTCCTACTAGGCATTCCTTCAAAATATTATTACCTTAATCGAAATGCACTACATTGGACATGCTGAAATTGCATTTGTATGAAAAATTAGTAGAACAAAGTGGCTATTTATTTGGGCTGCAAAAAATCGACCTGTAATCGATTCTTATTTTATGGAGTCAATGCATTGGTCTGGTGCATTGTCACCGACAAGCAACCTTAATTGTTTAAAATGTTGACATTCCGGTGTTTATTAGAAGTAATCAATGGCTTTAAATTAAAAAGACTAGTTTCATCTTTTCAATACAAAAAAAAACCCTAATAATCTAATAAACCAAGCCATTTCTGTTTTTTTTTTTTTTTTTAATTTT
>VNJM01001404.1:0-10111 GCA_008042475.1 Drosophila kanapiae
CACCAAGTATCTGTTTCTGGGCGACTATGTCGACCGGGGCTACTTCAGCATCGAGTGCGTGCTGTACCTGTGGTCGCTGAAGATCACCTATCCGCAGACGCTGTTCCTGCTGCGCGGCAACCACGAGTGCCGGCATCTGACCGAGTACTTCACCTTCAAGCAGGAGTGCAAGATCAAGTACTCGGAGCGCGTGTACGACGCGTGCATGGACGCGTTCGACTGCCTGCCGCTGGCGGCGCTGATGAACCAGCAGTTCCTGTGCGTGCACGGCGGCCTGTCGCCCGAGATACACGAGCTGGAGGACATACGGCGGCGCGACCGCTTCAAGGAGCCGCCCGCCTTCGGCCCCATGTGCGACCTGCTGTGGTCCGATCCGCTGGAGGACTTCGGCAACGAGAAGAACTCGGACTTCTACACGCACAACTCGGTGCGCGGCTGCTCGTACTTCTACAGCTACGCCGCCTGCTGCGACTTCCTGCAGAACAACAACCTGCTGTCGATCATCCGGGCGCACGAGGCGCAGGACGCCGGCTACCGCATGTACCGCAAGAGCCAGACCACCGGCTTCCCCTCGCTGATCACCATCTTCTCGGCGCCCAACTATCTCGACGTGTACAACAACAAGGCGGCGGTGCTGAAGTACGAGAACAACGTGATGAACATCCGGCAGTTCAACTGCTCGCCGCACCCCTACTGGCTTCCCAACTTCATGGACGTGTTCACCTGGTCGCTGCCCTTCGTGGGCGAGAAGGTCACCGAGATGCTGGTGAACGTGCTGAACATCTGCTCCGACGACGAGCTCATGACCGAGGAGAGCGAGGAGCCGCTCTCGGACGACGAGGCGGCGCTGCGCAAGGAGGTTATCCGCAACAAGATCCGCGCCATCGGCAAGATGGCTCGCGTCTTCTCCGTGCTGCGCGAGGAGTCCGAGTCGGTGCTGCAGTTGAAGGGCCTGACGCCGACGGGCGCCCTGCCACTCGGCGCCCTCTCCGGCGGCAAGCAGTCGCTCAAGAACGCCATGCAGGGCTTCTCGCCCAACCACAAGATTACCTCTTTCGCGGAGGCCAAGGGCCTCGATGCCGTCAACGAACGGATGCCGCCGCGTCGAGATGCGACGCCCTCGCCGGCGGAGGAGGGCCAGAAGTCACTCTCAGCGGCGGCAGCAGCAGCGGCCAATGCAAATGCGAATTCAATCAATGGATAATTCTAAGTCAAGTGAAGCGAAGTGCAGTCAAGTCAGTAAAGTAAAGTAAAGTCAGTCAGTCAGTCAGTCAGTGATGAAAGCGGCGGCAGCCACAGTTACAGTCAAGTTAGTCGGTGGATCGAGGGATCAAGAGATCGCTGGATTGCAGGATCAGAGGATCGGAGAAGGAGGAGTAAATTCAGTTAGTAGTCGACAGTTAAGCAGCAAACGGTGGGAGGGAGACGACGGACGGCAAACAGCTAGCGAACAGTTCAGTACGGATATAGTCTCAAATCCAAAAACAAAATAAAAAAATAAAGCTCTCGGCTCAAAAAAGAAGGAAACACAAGTGAAGAAACACACATGAAGACACGCAGGCAGACATATTGGTATTTAAAGTAATGCAACCCCCAGAGATGGAAGCTAATTATAAAGTTGAAAGAATAACAAATTATATATATACATACGTATATATATGAATATACATATATATGTATCAAAACTTTGTGCAACATTATATCAAAAGAGCAAATTTAAACGCGCGCGCGCGCCCGAAAGCAGTTGCTTGCCAAGTGGCGCGCATTCTCCCCATTTAAAAAAATATATAAATAAGAGAGGAAAACGGAAAAGAAACACACAAAGTAATAGCAAATTAGGTAATTGAAATTATTTGCTAACAACAAATTGTAAAACGAATCGAAAACCAAATCTCTCTCTCTCCCTCATCTCTTAAAAAAAAAAACAAACAAAAAATCAAAGAAAACGAAGCAAAAGAGAACTAAATCTAGCATCTAAAAAAAAGAAGCAACTGAAACTAAAGCTAAAGGATTAATTCTACTACTTGGGACCGTTCACATATTGTGTAATTACCATTTCTTAATGAATTAATAATTAATGTGATTGCGCAATATATGAACGGACAGGCCCCCCCTTTCGTTGTGTGGCGTCTGCGGCGACTTCTATGGAAACAAACATAAGAAAGAAAGCTTGAGAAAAATAACAGAAACAACTTCCTACAACAACAACAACAACAAACAGCAGCAGCAACAATATTTTACTACAATATTTTTAAAAAACAAAGAACAAGAAACGACTGAATCTCTCTCTATCTATCTTAACTATCCGACTCTTTCTCTCTCACACACAAAAACACAACTACACACACACACACACACACACATACGAGCGAGGGGAATCGTTCCAACTCAAAGTTGATCGATCATCCCATCGCCTATCGTTTATCGGTAATTGTTTATCGTCGCCATTGTCGCCTCACACTCTCTCATCTGGTGATTGTGTATGTGGTCTTTATATACGTGCCATCTTTGTCGTAGTCATTAGCTGAATATATTAATTAATGCGTTGCGATGCAGGTGCAAAAGGAGGTAGTGTCATAGCCCCCTTTTCCTTCCTTTAATTATCGCCCTCCCTCCTTCCACCATCCATCTCCCACCAATCGAAGAAGTCGAAGTTATCGAAATAATCGAATCTCAACAAGAAGGCGGCCCCGGCCCCATTTGCGCCTGCGTCGTCGCCGTGTGTAAATCCTTTTTATACTTAATCGAATTTTAGTTACTTGTTAAAGTCAATAAAGTTGAGGAGGAGTTAGGAAGAACATAAAGATAAAGAAGGAGAAAGATAAAGATAAAGAGGAAGATGATTAAAACGGAAGTTGTAATTAAAAGTGTGTGCAAAAAGGGAATTTTGTTATTTCTGCAATTTTTTTTTATATATATTTCTTGTTATCTTTTTTATAATTTGTATTTATTGTAAACTATTTATATAAATATACACCTACACACAAACACAATCAGCAACACACACACTCACATAATATAAATACATAAATATATATATTTATAAACTAAATTGTTGTTTCTACTTCATTATGCTTATGTTTTTATATCTCGATATACAAATATAAGTATATACACAAATATATTGTATATCTATCTTGTTTACTACACCTTTTTCTATAAGCATTAAGTAATTTAATTAAATAAATTTAATAAAATGAGAAAACTAAACAAAAACAACCAGCAGCCGAGCGAGGCGTGCAAAAGTTTTTCTTAAACAAAAAATAATTATATTCTACAATAAGACGTAAGGGAAAAATCATTAACAACAAAGAAAACCCAAACTATGTGAATTACCTATTAAGTTTAAATTATACAACAAAACAAACAAAAAATGATAAAATTAAACCGAATAACGTTTACAACCAATTAACAAAATATATGTTGAAATAAAAAAAAAAAAACCCAAAAACGATAAAAATTTGTGCAGCATGCGAAACAAAGAAAACAAGAGAAAAACTAAGAAAAACCCGAAACAACTTTTCAGAATTCGACAAGACGACAAACAAAGAAAACAAACACAATTTAAAGTTTAATGGAAATGTAATACAAAATGCAAACTTATAGCAATTTGAAGTACTTTATAAACAAATATACATACGTACGCATAAGAGAACGCATATATATATATATATATATATACATATATATATATATATTTGAAATAGTTAAGGGTCGAAGCTGAGACGAGAAGAGACAGAGAAAAAAGAGCGGAAACGATAACCAAACCCGAAGCGAACTCGATATACAGAAATGAAAGCCGATAACCGAATTCGAAACCGAAACCAAGCAGTATGCAAGAAGCGCAATAAATGCAGCAGCAATCAGAAAAAAACTAAGCAGTAAAAGTCGATCACAAATTCGAATTAAGTTGATAGGCACCCATACATACACATATACACACACACATATATATACAGCCACACAAACGCGCTTTGGGTGAGCGAGAGGGATGGAAAGGTAAAAGTGCGGTTATAGGTAGTTCAGGATATGCAAGCAGTGCAAGCCGCTTGCGGCCTTAGCAAGCAGTTGTTGTGTTACCGGCAGTGCAGGCAGGCACAGTGGGCCTGATCATTGCGATTACTCTTAACCTTTTTCGCTCCCGCTTCTTCCTCGCGTGTTTTTTGCCTTTTGCGCAGGTCGAGATCGGGAACTCCAGATCTCCAGCAGCAGCTAACGTACATATTTCATCAAGCAGTTAATGGTTACAGATGATTTACATTTATATATATTTACATATATATATATACGTATACAATATAAACCGATATAAGGATTAAGCGTTTCACACTGTCACACATGCGGCAGCAGCAGCAGCAGACACACAGAACAATTTACAAACCGTTTACGCATTTCGATTCAATGAAAAACCAAGAGAATACGAATAATACCAAATATTTATATAAATCATAATTACAACCAATAAAGGATTAAACATCAACCAAGCTCTATTACTATTATTTTTAAAGTAAATCAATGAAGTTTTAACAAAGAAATTACCGCAACCCATATATGTATAGCATATAATTGAATATTTTTCTCCTCAAAACGTTCCCGCAATACAAACAAAAAATAAAAATAATAATAAAAATTAAAAAAAGAAAAAAACAAAATTTAGCGCGCTCTTCTAAAGTAAAAAAAGCAGAAGCGAAATTAAATTAATACACACATTATATGAGAAGAAACCGAAAAACAAAACAAACCAAAAGTATAACATATTACGACTAAGCTAATAATATATGAAAGAAATACTTTTATACTATATACACGGCGCCTAAGAACTTAACAAAAGCAAGACAAAATTATGATAACGACTTCTCGTCTCGCTATCGCTCTAGCCCTATCTTCCTCTTCCGCTCTCCACACTCCACATCGTCCTGTTCTTGGCTTTTTGCACTCCTCCCCCAGGCAAAAGCTCTCCTCGACTTCAACTTCGACCTTGACCCTTTCTCCTCTCTCGCTCTCGCTCTCTGTCTATCTGTCTCTCCATCTCTCTCTCTGTCTCTGTCTTTTCAATGACCTAACAACCCAGAAGAAAAAATGCGAAAACCCCAAAAAAAAAATATATATATAAATATAAAAAACACTTTTTAACGGTACATTTTCTACTACACCAAAAATATGAATATGAAGAATACAACAAGCTAGAAAGAAGAGGAGAAGAAACAGAAGGAGAAAATAAAGTAAAAACGAAATTACCAATTACAGTAAAGAAAAAACCAAAAGAAACACTTTCCTTTTAACGAAAATAATATCAAAAAAACCAAATCTCTCTATAAATTTAGATATACGACGATATAAAGATGAAGAATCCACTCTCATTTCCAAGAAGAATGAAAGAAGATAGCGCATTGAACATTTACATTTTACATCTAACATATTGCATTATACATATATATATATTTGACATTATACATTAACAATAAAGCCCAGATTTGAGTTCGTTTCGTTTCGAGAATTGCGTTGTCGTCTATTAGCTTAAACCACTAATCTCTGTACAATCAAATACTTAAATCGTCTTAAGTAGGCCATTTTGTTAGCCAATTGTTTCCTTTCTATCGCTTTTAAGACACCGATTAAATTTGATGAAAATAATAAAGAAAATAAAAGAAATGGGAAGATTTCTAGCCTTTCGTTTCCACTCATCTCAATCATTGTATGTGAAGAACCTTTTCATCGTATGTACGAGTATGTATGTAATTATGTACGTTACCTTAATTTTTTTGATACATGTATTTTTCAACATCTACTTCCTGCCCTCGAATGCTTTAAAACTTTACACAAAAAAAGAAAACAATTTACTATATATTATTAACGAAAAACAAGAAATAAAAAACAAAACGGGACAAAGAAACCAAAAAGAAAAAAACAAAAAAAAAAACAAAACAAAAAAGATGAAAAAACAAAATAAGGAAAAAACCAAAAAAGAATTAAAACTTTACCTTTTGGATAAATCAATTTAAATGCATATTTTATATATATTTAAACATTTATTTATATATAACATGTATGATACATATATAAGTTGGAAAAACTTTGTCAAAGCAAAAAGTTTATATACTTATATTAAAAAAGAAACCAAAAACAAATGAATGAAAGTAAATAATATTAAAAATGCAACATAACATAAATTAACAAAACAAGAAAACATCACATCTAGATAAATCTCTTAAAAATTTTCAATTTTATTATTAAACCGAAACCAAAACAAGTTAATAAATAAACAAATTTAACAGTGAAAGCATTATTATATACATATACATATATATGTATGTATGTGAAAGAAAACATTTATAACGGTATTGCAAAGGGGCAGCTGGCTGGCAAAAATTACATAATAATTGCGCCGTTGTGACAACAAATTATTGTATCCAAGGAATAACAAATTAATTTACAAGATAAAAGAGAAGATAAAAAAGACGACGACGATGATGATGATGAATAGAAGAGAAGGGAAGAGAAGGCAACAACAAAATGCAGACAACAAGTTTTAACATTAAGTGAATGCGAAAAAAAAACAACAAAAAGAAAGAAGAAAACAACCAAACAAAACCAAATGATTATCAATGTTATTAACATAATTAATATTAACAAAATGAGAAAAAAAAACAAAACAACCAAAAAACAAAAACAACAAAAAACAATACAAAAACATTAAAAAAATATACAAGTACCTATCCTGAGAATAAAATGCGCGCACATTTATTATTTCCTCTAAAACGTTTCGTTTGAGTCTTCTGTGCAAGTCCATATAAAGCATCCGCCGGGAAATTTAATCCTTCAAGAAGTATATATTTCTGTAGGATTCATATGGTGACAAAATCTGGTATCTTACGAATGGGCAAGGACTTATGGTTGCAGCCTTTGTGGGGCTCGAAATTCTTGGAAATTGTGGGAAGCTCTTGGGTATTTCTACTGTCTGCAACTTTCATGAGAATTATCTCTCTCTTTTACAAACTTTCGGTCTGAAAAGCCATATGTCGGCAATTATAGACATACTTCTAAACACTTGTGGTCTGGAAAAGCATTTACATATTTAAAATAAGTACTGCACTTAAATCAATCAAATACCCACATTCCACTGCATCGAAATAGAGCCAAAATACAAATACCAACACATTGCGGCGTTGGCAGACAGGTAATTGGCTCGAATCGGATGTCAACCCTCTGTAATTATGTAAACAGCATATGGGTAATTTTCTTAAGGAAAAGGTTTTTCCAACTTGGCCAGGATATTGGGAAGGGAACAGGTGCAAAATTAAATTGCAAAAGTTAAAAGGAGGGCACAGTTCTGAATATAAAGCGTCAGTTTCTCTGTTTGCAGTTTCAAAGTGTCCGACGACCCTAGTCCATTTAGCAGACAATTTATTACTCGGATAGGGAGAAAAAAAAAACAAAGTAATAGAATCTATTCATTCGCCGGAGCCTCGTGTGGTTTTTTGTACAAATTATGCAGATTAAAACCTTTGTAATTTGCATTTTTTAACCACCTGTTTTACCACCACCTTTGGAACAGGTTTGAATGTTCCAAAGTCACAACCGTGGCTTTAAAATAAACGGTCTCATTGCAGAGATTAGGAACTACTGGATTTGAACTGGTTCCCCAACCTTTCATGATAAATATATATTCACGATAAATAACGAAGAAATGGATTTCTTCCTGGCAGTCATAAAAATAAGTAAGCATTTTAACAAGGACAAACTTTTATTGCAGCATTTTAAGACATTTTCTGGCGAGCACTATATTAGTTTTTTATTTAGTTCATATCTCTTAGTTTTTTTTATCTAAAAAGAAACATGTTTTACTATACCATTTTTATGGTTATGTTTATCAATTGCTTTTTTAAAGCTAAAAATCTTATAGTTTTCATAATTTCTTAAATTTTATCGTTTTGCAAGCAAAATATTTGTCAAAACAGGATGGAATGGAAGATTTTGAAAGACGAAGGACTTCATTCACCGGCAGTATACTTCCAGTATTAAAAACTTAACTTTTGGTATATTTTCCAGGGGACAGCGGTATATTTTAACGGTCCACTGGCGGTCACACTGCTGAAAATTCCATTAGGAGCGAAAAAAAAAATCGTATCGCAAGAGAGAAATTACGACGAAAGAAAAGACGTAGGGGAAAAGCAACTAAAACTGAGTGAATATGATTGTTGTTAAGTGAAAGCAGCAGCAGCGCAGCAGGAAAAGCGAGAGCCAGCAGGAAAAGCGAATCGCATCGCAACGAATCAAAGCTGGAAGGCGATAAAGCGGCTCAGGCACCAACAACACAGCAGTAGCAGCAGCAGCAGCAGCAGCAGCAGCAAGCAAGCAGCAGTAGAGGAAAGTGCCAGAGTGTGGGTGTGCGCGCGTGTGTGTGTCTCCGTCTCTGTGCTGCGTGTGTGTGTGTGAGTGTGCAGTGGAAACTGAGCCAGGCGAGAGCGAGAGAGGGCGAGCGCGAGAGCGAGTGGGAGCGGAAGAGGACGAGTCCCAAGCTCCAAATTCAAGCAGGAAAACGCGGAAAACCGCCAGCTTCGACCATGTCTTCGAATAACCAAAGCAGTGGCAGCCAGGCGGCAACAAGTGCCAGCGGTCAGCGTACCGCCGGCGCCACCACTGCGTCCACCGAAGCCACAGATGCCAATAACAGAGAAGCCGCCGTCGCCGCCAATAGCGGCGGCACTAGCAACAATAACAACAACAGCAGCACCGCCAACGCCGCAGACGCCGCCGCCGCCGCCTCCTCCTCGCAGACCAGCAACAACTCGACCAGCAGTCCCACGGGCAAGCTGCACGGCGGCCATGCGGCAGTCAACACCAAGGAGCGTGTGGTGGACAGCGTTCCGTTCCCGCCCAGCCACAAGCTGACCCTGGCGGAGGTCTTTGACCCTCGCACCGGCAAGCCGAACCACGAGGTACTGAAGCAGCACTTTGTGCTGGAGGGCAGAATCGAGGAGGCGCCAGCCCTGAAGATCATCCAGGAGGGCGCCGCCTTGCTGCGCCAGGAGAAGACAATGATTGACATTGAGGCGCCGGTGACGGTGTGCGGCGACATACACGGCCAGTTCTACGACCTGATGAAGCTGTTCGAGGTGGGCGGATCGCCGGCCAGCACCAAGTATCTGTTTCTGGGCGACTATGTCGACCGGGGCTACTTCAGCATCGAGTGCGTGCTGTACCTGTGGTCGCTGAAGATCACCTATCCGCAGACGCTGTTCCTGCTGCGCGGCAACCACGAGTGCCGGCATCTGACCGAGTACTTCACCTTCAAGCAGGAGTGCAAGATCAAGTACTCGGAGCGCGTGTACGACGCGTGCATGGACGCGTTCGACTGCCTGCCGCTGGCGGCGCTGATGAACCAGCAGTTCCTGTGCGTGCACGGCGGCCTGTCGCCCGAGATACACGAGCTGGAGGACATACGGCGGCTCGACCGCTTCAAGGAGCCGCCCGCCTTCGGCCCCATGTGCGACCTGCTGTGGTCCGATCCGCTGGAGGACTTCGGCAACGAGAAGAACTCGGACTTCTACACGCACAACTCGGTGCGCGGCTGCTCGTACTTCTACAGCTACGCCGCCTGCTGCGACTTCCTGCAGAACAACAACCTGCTGTCGATCATCCGGGCGCACGAGGCGCAGGACGCCGGCTACCGCATGTACCGCAAGAGCCAGACCACCGGCTTCCCCTCGCTGATCACCATCTTCTCGGCGCCCAACTATCTCGACGTGTACAACAACAAGGCGGCGGTGCTGAAGTACGAGAACAACGTGATGAACATCCGGCAGTTCAACTGCTCGCCGCACCCCTACTGGCTTCCCAACTTCATGGACGTGTTCACCTGGTCGCTGCCCTTCGTGGGCGAGAAGGTCACCGAGATGCTGGTGAACGTGCTGAACATCTGCTCCGACGACGAGCTCATGACCGAGGAGAGCGAGGAGCCGCTCTCGGACGACGAGGCGGCGCTGCGCAAGGAGGTTATCCGCAACAAGATCCGCGCCATCGGCAAGATGGCTCGCGTCTTCTCCGTGCTGCGCGAGGAGTCCGAGTCGGTGCTGCAGTTGAAGGGCCTGACGCCGACGGGCGCCCTGCC